>JAODAL010040552.1:0-36783 GCA_025379985.1 Phyllomedusa bahiana
CCGACAAAGCTCTGGTAGAAATGTCCTTGTGTGGAGAAGAAGAGTTTGACGACCCTCTTTGGTACCGATTCGGAGAGTCCTGATCCGGAGATTGTCTCCGATGTAGATACTGTTTCGCTTCATCCGGGGAGTAGAACGATGAGATATTGCTATTACTGTGAAAAATCTTTAGAATAGCCGGGAACAGAAGAGCAAATCTTATCTTCTTATGGAAGAGATCCGTACAGACTCCTGAGAATGCTTTCCTTTTGCGCACCACCTCAGCAGAGAAATCTTCGAACACAAGAATTCTGGAACCCCTGAGCATCACCGGGTTCTTGCAACGCTTGAAGGCCCTGATTATGGCTGATTTGTCCGTAAAATCTAGGAACTTGGCTATTACTTGTCTTGGCCTCTCTCGTTGGGCCCCTGGGGAAGCGGCCCCTCTCATTCCTTGCCCACTATGGTGCATCATTTTTATCAACTAAAATATATCAAACAGGTGTATTAAAACTTTTCAACCTACATATTTCATAAATCAGAAACATTAACTTTGAAAATCAATGTTCCCACCAGCTGCACAAAAAACAAAACAAAAAAAAAAACACCTTTTATGAATAAATAAAGATAACAATTGTCATGTTATGTGAGCCTTATCCTCTCCATTCTACCCATTACCAGATTAGGTAAAGAAATGCTTGCTCTCATCCCCTATCCCTTTCCGCATAAATCCCCAGAGAATCAGCAATTGCTCTTTCATAGTACCACATTGTATGTCTAAACGGTTTTACCATGATCTCAATTTCTCTAGGTGACAAAAAATGCTCTATAAAGGGATGCCATTTTTTAAAGAACTTTTCCATCTTTGAATCTTTAGCTAGCTCTGTGTCTATTTTTTCATGTTCAGGTAGTGTTGCATTGAGGATAAAACTACTCCAACGTTCGGCGGTTCTGCTTGCAGCCAAACATTTAGCAAACTTCGCTTCGCCGCCGCAGAAAAATATGTAGCAATTTTTGTGTTGGGTACATTAGAAAGGTCATGGAATAGCAAGGAGTTTGGTTGAAAAGGAAGGTCTACTCCCATTTATCTTTTACCGTGTCTACAACTGATCTCCAGAAGATTTGGGATTTGGTACAATGCCACATGCCATGTAACAGGTCGGTCTTAGATTGGTGACATTTAGGGCACGCTAATTTTCTATCTGGAGCACCGCTGTTAGGAGGGATATTGAAACCGTATATCGCTCGATGTATAAAGCGGTAGTGAGTCTCCCGCCATCTCTCATTAATGACCGCCTTGCAAATCCCTCTCCTCCTTCTAGTAGCCCTTTGCTATCTCCCACCTGGGAATTCCTTATCCCACCCGGAAAAAGAGCTTGTCATCCCAATCATCTACAATAGGGCTTCTTATGCAGAGTAAATAGATGAGAGAGAATGTCTGCTAGAATTTGGGCCAATTACATCATCAAAGGGATTTGGACGGAATTCTCTCGTTGTATTTGCAACTCTAGTTTTGAGAAAACTCAAAATCTGACAGTAGGTAAGGCAGTGGAATCGGGAAGATCCCTTTGTTCCTGTAATTCAGGAAAGGAGAGATATTTTTGTGAGGTGGTGTCGTAGAGATCTTGGACGCTAATAATACCCCTTTCCTTCCAAATATGTAGGTGTCGGTGGTCTGGAGCCTGTTTAATTTCAGGTAAACCCTCTAAGGGCATATATTTGCTTAGTATTGCCGGTAATCTAAATATTTTCCGACAAGCTTTCCATGCAGCTATAGTGTCTCTGGGTAAAATGGATGTTTTAACATGTTGTGGTAGATGTGAAGTTTTAGTATGTAATCGGGCCGTTAGGTTCCACGGCTGCGCATGAATAGTTTCTAAGTCAAAGTTCGAGTGGAAGGAGGTGTGCTTTACCCAATCAATACAGTGTCTCATTAAACAGGCGAGATTATATTTCCTGACATCAGGGAGATTAACTCCCCCCCTTGATTTTGGCAGCATTAACTTAGACAATGCTATTCTGGATTTTCTTCCAGCCCATATAAATTTTGTGAACCCTGAATGAATACTACGAACATCTCGGTGTTGCAGAAGCAGGGGGATAGTCTGAAGTGGGTAGAGGAGTTTCGAGAAACTCATCATCCGTATAAGATGACAGCGGGCCAGAAAAGAGAGGGGCAGCTTTGATCATTTATCAAGCTCCTTAGTGATTTTCTGTATCAGGGGAGGATAATTTAAGTGGTATAGGGATTCGGGCGTTTTGCCAATGAAAATACCTAAATACTTTATGGAGGATTTCGCTATTTGCACTGGCGTCTCCATATGTTGTAAGGGCAACAACAGGGGTCTAGAAGATATGCCAAGTATTTCAGACTTAGCGACATTTATCTTAAAATCGGAGCATAATCGGAAGATATGCAATTGTCTAAGCAAGGCAGGAAGATCTCTTTCCGGATTCTCCATAAAAAATATAACATCATCTGCGAACATGGCTAACTTGAGTTCATGCTGCTTAATTTTGATGCCTTCAAACGTGTCTGATGCAGTAAGGTGGCGGGCCAATGGTTCCACAGCTAAATCATAAAGAAGAGGTGATAGAGGGCAGCCCTGTCTGGTCCCTCGTCTCAATGGGAAAGATTTGGATATAAATCCTGGAATGCTTATTTTTGCTTCTGGGTTGCTATATAAAGAGTCCAAGAAAACTCGAAATGAACCTAAGAGACCTATTTTATTTAGTACTAAGTTTAACCACCCCCAGTCTACACTATCAAAGGCCTTCTCTGTATCAATGGCCAGAAGTGCCGGTGATTTGTGCTTGGACGTTTTTTGATCTCATCTAGAACTAATATAACTTTTCTTATATTGGCGACCGCCGAGCGCCCTTGTACAAAACCAACCTGGTGCGTATCTATTAGTCTAGGGAGAATGTCTGCCATAATCTTCCCCAAAAGCTTGAGGTCCACGTTTATTAATGAAATGAGGCGATAGGAGGCCGCCAATGTGGGATCTCTCCCAGGTTTCGGTATTACCGTGATATGGGCTGTATTTGTAAATGTTGGAATGGGTTCACCCTGTAAATATGAATTAAACAGATTTGTAAGTGTTGGGGTTATTTGGGAGGATAATGCTTTAAAGAATTCTCCTGTATATCCGTCGGGTCCAGGCGATTTATTATTTTTAAGCTTAGCAATGGCTGTTAGCTCAGCAGTGGTGATTGGTTGGTTCAACATAGATAACTCTTCTGCCGAAAGATGTGGCATATCTATTTTTCTAAGCCAATCTGCAGAAGTCCTATCATCTAGCTGTTCATCAGAGTAAAGTTGGGAGTAAAATGATCTTAAAATTTCCGTAATCTCCTCCCCTTTATTTCGCAGGAAGCCGTTTGAGTCACGGAGTGTAGGTACGTGAGCTTTATAACGCGGACCTTTAACAAATCTCGCCAGCAGTCTCCCTGGTTTACTCCCGAAACGAAAAAGTCTGGCCTCCGCTTGTGACTGTTTTAACCGTGCCCTGCGTTCCATCAAAGAATCGTATGTCTGTTTGGCTACCTTCCATTTATCTTTATTAGTAATCAATGGGTCAGAAACAAAGTCAGTATATGCCTTCCTAAGCTCGCCGCTCAGTATATTGATTTGGTCAGATGTTTGTTTTTTAATTCTTGCCATGTGGGCAATCGGTCTCCCCCGCAGAACCGCCTTCGCGGTGTCCCAGAACAGCTGCGGAGAGTGTTCATGTAATGTATTATCCGACTGAAACTCTAGCCACCAACCTTGCAGTACTTTCTGAAAGGGTAAGTATAGCGGGGGCATGATCGGAAATGACCAAGTCTCCTATCTGTGCCTCTTTCACTCGCCTAAGGAGAAGGTCCGACACAAATATGTAGTCGATCCTTGACCAGCTGTTATGAGGGTGAGAAAAATGGGAAAATTTCCGTTCATCGGGGTGCAAAAGACGCCAGGAATCCTTCAGATTTAAGGTCTCTGCAAATTTAGCTAAACATGTTTTCCCCGTAGCAGTGTCACGGTTACTATTGGCCCGTCTCTGTCTATCTTCTAGAGGAGAAATGACCGAGTTGAAATCTCCCCCTAAGATTTTGCAGCCGGAAGGGTCTTGAAGAACTTTAGATTCTAAGGGCCACATGTATGAATCCCGCCGGGTCGAGGCGCCGTTTTCCGCCAGTTTTCCGGCGGAATCTGCGCCTGATTTATGTCGCGGCCGGGCGGCGCTCATACATATCATGTAAAGTCCGCCGCGCCTCGCCAGCGTATGAGGCGAAGTGCGGGGACATGGGCGCTGTGCGGCGCTGCGCCTATGCTTCGCCGTCCGAGGAAGTGCACTCATACATGCGGGTAAAAGTCCGCAGCGCCTCGCCAGTGTGTGGGGTGCAGTGCGGGACTTAGGCGCCGTGCGGGACTGCGCCGAGAATCTGTTCCGATGCGAGACAGGCTGGAGCGGCGAGAATCATTCCAGATGTCGGTGCGGAGTATGAAGCAAAAATCGCCTTTATAAAGGCGTTCTACATTTTTTGGGTCTAAATCCTCCGTCCGAGGCGAAGTGAAGCAGGATCGGAACATGCGAGGAAGCGGATCGAAGATCGCGACAGAAGTCTCGGCGCTCCGCTCCGTGCAGCAGGAGTGTGATTCCCAAAAAAATCGCCTTTATAAAGGCGGAAAACAGTGTCAGAAAAGAGCTGAACGTACAAAATACACTTCTTAAAAATAAATCACTTTCCAAACTCGAGAACGGCGCAATATCAAGAAATAGGATATTGGAAATTGCTGGGAAATACAGTAATTCAAATCCTGAAACCTATTTCCATTGGTCGGCATAACACGGCCAATCAGAATAGGAGCGACAAAGTCCCATTCTAGCCTATGGAGAAGTTTAGACCAATCAGAATAGGAGCGACAAAGCCCCATTCAGCCTATGGAAGAGTTTGGACCAATCAGAATCCACGGCGGGACAGTTCAAAATACAGTAAAAAGGCTGCAAAGAGCTGAGTGGCTGAGCTAGCGGGGGCTCGGCTATCCCAGCCAATCAGAGCGCGAGCTACTTCTCCCATTATAGTCTATGGAGAGATGGGCGCACTAAAATCTCGGCGCTCAGCGCCGTGCGGCATGAAGTATTAATAAAAAAAAATATTTATATTTTTATTAAGTGTAAAAAAAATGATCAGAAAAAGGAAAACAATTGTATAAAAATAAGCATTTAAAAACCCGAAAAAAGGGTTTTGTCCCCGAGCCCGGCGCAAATGGGGAATTCCCATAGGGGAAAAATTGCGGGAAATAAAATAATTTCAAATTGTTTAAGCTATTTCATTGGTCGTAACCAGCCAATAGAAAGGAGCGCAAGCCCCATTTACCCCTATGGAGGAGAATTGACCAATCGATGGAGCGCAAACCCCCCTTCTACCCTATGGAAAAAAATGAAGTGTTGGGGGCTTTTTTTTTAAATCAAAAGGGAAAAGTAAGGTATTTAAGGAGGCAGAAATGAATTTTCTGATCCTTCTACCCGGGGGTGCCAGATCCCAAAAGGGGTGCGGGTTTTCACTTTATACGGGCGTTTACCCAAGTACACTTTTTTTTTCCCCCCCCATAGTGTGATATTTCCGTATAGATAGATTGTATTGCTTTGTATATAGGTATTCTTATTCCACAGCGAGGGGATTTTTTTTGAATCCCTGTAAAACCCAAAATTATATGGGGGAAAACGCGTTGGGTAGTGTGTTAAAGAATTGTAAAAAAGTATACGTATATTATCTGTCTTAAAAGGGGGCCCGTCTTTATAGGGGGATTACCCCACTGAGGATGTTTTTTAGTAGGCTGTATCATTTAGGGGGTTGTGGTGTATATAGTGGTTTGGGAAGTAAAATTTTTTGATGATTAGTAAAAGTTTGTTTTAAAACAGGGATTATAATTTTGCAGTGATAAGGGAAAATCCTTGTTGTTTTAAAAAATTTTGTGTAATTTCAATATTATGGCCAGTTTCAAGGGGCCCCTGGGATAAGAGAAATGGCGAATGAGGAAGAGGGTTTTTTTGGTTGGTTGGAGTTGATAAAAGTGTCTTTTGACCTAAGGGGGTTTAAAAAAATATAAAAAGCTATCGAGCTAATATTAAACCCTGGTGGGGGACAAACCTAAAACCCCTTTTATTGAATCACGTTTTTATCCCTGTGGACTTGTTTTTTAAAAAAATTACTAGATACGTCTAAATCTTTTTGGTTGAGGGGGAAAACAGAACTTATAGTAGTTCGGTAGACTTTAAAAATTTGCTTAAAGAGGAAAATAAAACATTAGAAAGTATCAAAAACCCAAAAACAACTTGATAGAAAAGCTTAAAAAATCGGGGGGTTCCAGTTTTTTAGTAGGAGGAAAAAGTTAAAAAAATTTATAGAAATATGCCCGGGCGGGAACGAAACGTAAACTATTGAGGGGATTCCAGGAATTCAAAAGGGAAAGCTTTTTTAATTTTCTCAAAACAACCTTTCCCTAGGGAATTACTATCATTGAGCGAACCCCTCGGAAATTAAATTCACAACATCTGTCAGGTCCGGGGGGGGAGAACAGGGGGGAGGATCTGAGCTAGAAAATGGGGCCCTCCCCGAACTCGGGGGAAAGGGGGAGTACATTTTGGACTTTTATGCCTCCTCATCCTTGGAAATTAAATACCCCCTTTTTTAGGGGCTGGAGGCCCCCGACCGGCCCTAGACCCCGTCAGAAACAATAAAATCAGATCAACTCGATAATTAATTCACGATGGCACTTAAAAAAGGTAAATTACAGATTTACAGGGGGGGTCTGATTTTGCCCACTAAGTTTAGTGATTTTAGGACAAAAGATCTAACCTGTTGTGGAAAAGTCAAGGGGCTACTTTTTTTTAAAATCAAAGAAAAAATTGAAGCAGCTTGGGGGTTACAGCACAGGATTTGAGGGTACCCACCCCTTAGTGTCCCTTAGGAGGAGGGGGGGAAATAATAAAAGGGGTAAAAACAAAATTGAAATTAAAGGTAGGAGAATGCCCCGAGCGCTGGATACCGTGAATTGATCTTTTTTTGAAATAGTCTTAAAAAACTGTTTTTGAGTGAACAGAGGTACCTTTCAAAATAAATTCGTAAGATGAATAGGAGCTTTGTCAGACTGGAAGGGGACAAATCTTTAATTATTTAAACCCCCGTTGGGGGGGGAAATATAGTTATAAAAAATTGAATGTTTAACGAGTCACATCTTTTGGGGAAAAGGCATTATGATATTTACCCCAGCCCCGCAACAAATTTACTATGAAAATAGAGAAGTTATTTGGAGGGCTTAGAGATGGGTTAAAAACATTTGGATTCAAATTATGTGCCAAACTAATCCTAAATACTACATTTTTTTGATCCCAAGATTATAAGGGTGTACCCCTAAAGGTAGACCAATTTGTTAGGTTTTGGATCAATTTCCAAAAAGTGGGGATTTATATAGTTAAAATCTTACAGGATTTTTACCAATTTTCCTTTACATAGAGAATTGGTTTTTTGCGCAGACTGGAAGGGGGTTTCAGTCAATAAAGAAGTTTTTTTGGGTTCTTTGATGTAGAAAGTTTTTTTAAATATAGTAATATCCCCCTGAAATGGCTTAAGCGTTGAATATTTTTTGTCTACAAGAATTTTAGAATTCAGGTACAAAGCCCTTTTCATCGACTATGGATTTCGTGGAGAATAATTATTTTGTCTTCTGTAACAAGACCTTCCACAGCTCGGGGCACCAAAGGGGGTCTGCCCTGTTTTTTGCGAAACTGTTTTGGGCTGGTGGGAGGCCCCCTTGGTTCCCAAGGGGGACGATAGTGGCCCCCCCAGATTTTTTTTTGGGGGAGGTACTTGATGCATCTTCGTCCTTGGGGAAGGGTGAAGGTGGATTTGAGGAGTTGTGGCACAGCTCAATAAAAACGAGATTGGTTGACTTACATTTTAAAGGGAAGAGAAAATTTTTTACCCTTCTTGGGTGTCCCTTTTATTAAAGTCGGGGTGGCAAAATTTATACGGTATGTTAGGAACCCCCAAGCAACCCAAAGCTTGCTCATTGGGGAAAATTATACCATTACCTGTAAGAGGGAATACGAAGGGTAAAATTCTGAGGTTAGAGAAACTGTCCCGAGATGAGGATTTTAGGGGGACAGTAGGTATTTTGAGAGAAAGATTTCTTAGCGAGGATATCCCCCAGGGTTTTGGAATAGCCTAAAGCATGCACAAAAAAAAGAAATAGGACAACATATACAGGGAAATCCCGGGGATAAAGATAAAATAAAGCCGTGTATCGCAACTTTTGGATAGAAATCTAGAAGTTGTGAATATCCCAAAAAATATTGGGGGGTATTGAGGTTGGACCCGGATCTAGAGGGATACCTCCTGTCCCCTTTTATAATTATCGAAGGGGGGATCCATTTAAAGATAGATGATCCATTGTCTTATAACCCCAATACCCCCCCAAGGTTTTTGGTTGAAGGAAAAAGTGGTATGTTTTAAATTGGGGAGAGTGGTAGCCCGTCCATAATACAAAAAACTAAACCCCTTTACAAGGGCCCCAAATGGAAAACAATTTTTTATCCGTGATTTTGCCCAATTTTAGGACAAAGGAGTAGTCTACATGTGCATAGTCCCCCCCTGAATTTTTTTTGGAAAAACAAAGAGAAATTTAAAAAGGAGGGGGGGGAGAAATTTGGGGGCATACGTATGAAAAGGGCACGCAGTAGCTGACATGTTTGGGAACTATAATGGAGAATGGGAACTCGGTTTTTTGTCTGGGTATGAGGAAAATCTCCAGGGAGGAGAATGGGGTAGGAATTTTGTGTAAAGAGGCCCCGTGGGTTTACCGTATGGAACAGTTTTCCAAAGGGCCTTAATGAGACTTTTCTTTTTGGTGTTTTATTGATAGACTCACATTGGGGTTTTTTATTCACTCTGCTTTTGTATTCCACAGGGACCAATATAATTTTGCAAAACTGACCCTATTTATGATCATTATTATTCTTTTTTTTTCATTATTTTCTTGATTATTATAGTTGTAATTTTTGTCAGTTAAGACAATGAATTTTTTTCCCCCAATTTTTTTGACCTGAATTAAATGCCCTTTTACACTTTGAATCGTTTCACAGACGGCATTTTAAGAAATTTTGGGGTTTAGCAGCAATTTTGGGGGTTTTTGTGGGATAGTCAAGTGGCGGTTTGATCTTGTATGGGGGTTGATTGGTGCCCGGGTGTTTTGTGGTTTGGGTTTTCCGGGGGCGTGCGGAAAAGGGCCCGTGTTTTTTTTCAAAGAGAGCTGTATATGTAGGGCGTGAGTTTGCCCGGATTTTGGATTTCGCGGGGATAACTATGTTTTTTTCTTTATTTTCGAATGAACCCATATTTATTGATCCTTGGCATACGAAAATAAAGAAATAAACATGATTTAGGGAATTAATATTTTTTTTTCGTTAGCCACATATTAGGATTCTTTTATATACACATCGGGGACAACTTGTGTAGTGTTATAATGCGATTTGGGCCCAAATATACAGTTTGTTTTTCAGATTGCATTACAAACCCCATAGGAGCGTCGCTCGCTCTCCCATTGGCCCAAAATTACGGCGGCTCTTTGAATACCAATCACAGAGCGCGCTCAGAATTTCTTTTCCCCATAGAACTCTATGAGAAAGTAGCTCGCGCTCTGATTGGCTAAGCTGGACAAGCCCCGCCGCTTCAACCAATCAGCTCGTTTCTGCCTTTTTATGTATTTTGAACTGTCCCGCCCTTTTAATATGATTGGTCCATTTTTCTCCATAGGCTAGAATGGGCTTTGTCGCTCCTATTATGATTTCGTCAATTCTCCTCCATAGGATAAAAATGGGACATTGTCGCTCCTATTCTGAATTGGCTGGTTTATGCCGACCAATGAGAATAGCTTAAACAATTTGAATTACTGTATTTCCCGGCAATTCTCTCTATGGCAATTTTCCCCATGATGCGCCCCCTCTCGGCGAACAAACGCGTTGTTCGGGTTTTTAACTGCTTTATTTTTTACAATTGTTCTGTCTTTATCTGATCATGTATTACCTTAATAAAAATTATTTTTTTTATTTTAAAAATCTTTATGCCGCACGGCGCTGGCGCCGAGATTTCAGTTTAGCCATCTCTCCATAGACTATAATGGGGGGGAAGTAGCTCGCGCCCCTGATGGCTGGGATAGCCGAGCCCCCGCTAGCTCAGCCCAAACAGCTCTTTGCAGCCTTTTTACTGTATTTTGAACTGTCCGCATGGATTCTGATTTGGGCCAAACTCCCCATAGGCTAGAATGGGCTTTGTCGCTCCTTTCTGATTGGTCTACAATCCTCCATAGGCTAGAATGGGACTTTGTCGCTCCTATTCCGATTGGTGGTTTATTTCCCACCAAAAGGAGATAGGTTTCAGAATTTGAATTACTGTATTCCCGGCAATTTCCAATATCATATTTCTTGATATTGTGCCCTTCTAGAGTTTGGGAAAATGTTTTTTTTTTTTTTATTATGTGTTTTTGTACATTCAGCTCTTTTCTGACACTGTTTTCCGCCTTTATAAAGGCGATTTTTTCGGGAATCACACTCCTGCTGCCGGACGGGGCCCAAATTCTGTCGCGATCTTTGATCCCTTCCTCGCATTTCAGATCCTGTTCACTTCCCTCGGCCGGGGGATTTAGACCAAAAAAAACCAGGGCTGTTGTCGGGGTGCCGAGCGCCGCGATTTGGGGAGCCCCGGGTGGGACATGCCTCGGATTTCGGGGGGCCTCCCCCCCCGGAAGCCTACACCGGCCCCACCCCGCCCACGGGCCCCCCAATGCCCGCCCCCTTTATGCGGGGGGCAGTGAAAGTTCCCAAAACCGCGTCCAGTGGGATTTGGGCTGGGAGGGCAGTGTACGCCAGAAAAAATGGCGTAAAAACCCCTTTAAATTGCCCTAAGTGTTTTAAAAAAAAGGCTTCCTGAATTGGACCGAAAATGTTATACAGGGGAAAAATTTCCCTTCAATGCTCATTTTAAGTACTAGCCATCTGCCTGCTGTATCATGTTCTTGTTGCATCACTGTTCCCTTAAAATTTCTATGGAGTAACGTGATAACCCCTGCCTTATCACCCCCCCAGGAACCCATATACCAAACCCGGGGCCTAAAAAACGCATTCTATTTAGATCTTCCTTTTAAGATGCGTCTCCTGTAAAAAGGCAACATCTCCCCCCAAAAACGTTTTAAATGCCCCATGAACCTTTCCCTCCTTTTTCCGGGAAGAGCAAAGGGCCCAAAATCTTTCCCCAGGATATGATTTTCAAATTTGAAATTTATACAAAATAAATAAAAAAATCAGAAACCCGGGTTTGGGAGCTAAATAAAAATGTAACCTGGGAACCAAAATAAAGCCTCTAAAGGCTATGCACTACAAACCAACTGCACCCCAGAGGAAAAAAAAAAAAAAAATTTAACTAAATCTTTTATCCTGTTGGGGGAAATTTTTTTTAAGTGGGCTTCACTTTTTTTTCCCCAAACACAGTAAAAAAAGGATGTTACAAAAAAATGAAATCCCAAAAAATTTAAAACCCGACCACCCCTGTCAGGAACGGGAGCTATAGTGAGGACTTAAAGCGCCGACTTATACATTACTATTCCTGTACTTGGCAATGCTTCTAACACCTATACTTCTCAGGGGTCCCCGCTCCCCCAAAAATCGGGCCCCCTCCTGCTGGCCCTTTTTGGGTGATCCGATTGTGGAGGAACTGTCGATGTACGTTGTCTTTTGTCTCTTTCTTGCGTTGCAAATGTCTCTGTCACTGGGGAAGACGAGTTCCTAGATGTCGGAGGTGAAGGAGATCTGGAAGGCATTCTGCGAGAGTCCTTTAAGAAGTTTTGTGCCTCTGCTGGTGAATAGAAAGTTGAGGTATTTCCGTTCCCATGAAATATTCTAAGGATAGCCGGGTAGAGAAGGGCAAAGCGTACTTGTTTATGGAAAAGTTCAGAGCATATAGGTGAGAATGCTCTCCGTTTTCTGACCACCTCAGCAGAGAAATCATCGAAAATCAGTATCTTCTTCCCCTTGAAGATCAAGTCTGATCTGAGACGCTTAAAAGCTCGCAGGATTTTCACCTTATCCGTAAAGTCTAAATACTTCACTATCACTTGACGGGGTCTATTTCTCAGAGCTGGAGGGATGGAAGAGGTTACGGATTGCTGTGAGTCGTCTCTGATGTCTGGGTCCAGACGGTGCGCTCTCTCCACCTTACAGATGCTAACGATGCCTAACGCCTCTGGGCGTTCCTTTTCGCACAACACGACAAGATCTCTTGCGGGTATTGTTTCAAGTATGCCCAGAATTCGCAGATTGCTGCATCTGGATCTATTTCTAGATCTTCTAGTTTTTCACTAAGTCTCTTGTTTTCCTGTAAGACTGACTGAAGTGTGACTTTGGTTTTGGTTGCTTCACCTTGTAAGTCTCGGATCTGTATGTCATGCGAATCTAATCACTTAGCGTGAACTTTTATGTCTGCTTGGACTTGAGAAAACATTTTTGATATTGTGGCCGCGAGAGAAGTTTGTATTTCGGGTAAAATCTGTCTAGCCACCTCAGTTGCTAGTGCTTTGAAATCCGTAGAGACAAGTCCTAGAATCCTGTGTTTTCCCAGGGGAATGAACTGGTTGAGCGTATTCTCTTTCCGGTGGTGGTGGGGAATCCCAATTATTTAATGGAAGTGTGTCATCCATACTGCCAGAGTGGCTTGCGTCTTGAGGGGACATCGTTGAAGTTTTAGGGCTGTTATCTTGTTGCTTTGCAGCTGAATTTCTGTTACGCCCCATTTTATGTAACAATTTTTCCATATAAGGTATATTGTTTTATTCTCTGAGTGTAATCACCTATTACATGTTAGGAGCACCGGTATAGCAATGTCGCCTGGACCGATATCACAGCTAAAATAGGAGACTATCTGGAACTGAGAGTAATAGCTTAAGGGTTACTTGTTGTCAGTCCCACTCTATTTTCCTACAGGGCAGTATAGTATGAAATATCTGTTAAATGAAGAGCCGGCCGTCTAGCACCTGTAGGTTATAACTGCGGGTGTTATGTTTGATTTACTAGGTTCCAGCCTTCTGACTCCAGAGCTCAAAACTTATGTGGCAGGATCAGGGTAATGTCTCTTCTGTAGAACTGTGGGTCGTGATTGGGAGCAGCAGCACAACGGCCAGTAATGGGCGTTAATGCTTGGCTAATTAGGAGAGAGAGGCTCCGGTCTGTGGCTGCAGTCCTTAGTGCTAAGGGTTGTGTCCTAGAGCACATGTGCCGTTCAGAAAAACAGTGTCTTTAATATTGCTGGGTCTGCGCTCTCACCTCCGAACCGCCTGTCTACTCCTTTGCATCAGCCACCACCTCAGTGAGTGCGCCTCACCTCCTCTCCAGCCGTTCGCTCCGTCTCCCGATCAGAGGGTTCTTCACCCTGCGGCATCAGGACCGGACTGCCCGCGCTGCTTCTCTCCTGCCTGTTGTCATCCCGCTCTGCATGCGATGCGATCCCGCTGGTAAGGGAAGCACCCGGTCTTTCTGCTGCAGCAGTAATGACGGCAGTTGCTCCGGAGCGCCGCTCGGTATTTGCGCTCCATTTTCTTTCCCCCCGGGATTTCCCCCGCAGCCCCCACGTATGGACGCACCGGGGGTGGAGGGTACCCGTGCACTTCTTTCTACGGGGTTCTGGCGGGTTATTGGCTGGTATAGCTTGGCGGTTGTGATCCCGTTCCTCCGGAGCTCGTCCTCGTGGCTCAGACCATAATGGCGCCGGAACCGGAAGTCCCCCAAATAGTAATTTTTAAAAATTTTTAAAAATTTTTGCAAAAAGTTTTTTTTTAGACCAGTCCAATTCTGACGTGGCTTTGAGGGACCTGTATGTTAGATACCTCCATAAATGACTCCAACTAAGAAACTGCACCCCTTAAAGTATTTCAAAAAGCATTTAGGATGTTTGTTACCCCTTTAGATATTTCACACTTGTTTTTGCAGATTTTCAATACTTATCCATTATTCACTTGAACACAGTAGCAACTCAGCATCAATTCCCCTGATTCTGCTTTTTTTAATATTCCCATTGTGGTATAATGCGATTTGGCTCAACCACAACCCCCAGAATAGGGGAGGAGGGGGAGCCCCTATGGGACTCGGGGGTTCATTTTCATTACATTTTCTTTGGGCGCCATTACAGGTTTGGGGGCACCCTTAGGTGCTAAAATTTAATAAAAACCCCTAAAATACCCCATATTGGAAACTACAGCCCCTAAGGAAATATTTGGGGTTAGTAGTATTAAACCCCAAAGGGTTTTGCACAAATTTTGTTAGATTAGTAGAAAATTAAAAAAAAAATTTCCCAAAATTGCTTTTTTAGTGAAAATTTTTTAAATTTTACAAGGAATCCCCGGAAAAAGCACCCCAAAATTCTTCCAAATTCTTAGCCCCTAATATGGGTGTACCTCGTTTTTTAAATGGCAGGGTGTACAAGGGGGGACGTATTTGGTTTTGAAACGCAGATTTTGGTGTGGCCTGTCGATTTTTCATGCCTCAAAGTAGCAGAACAGGTGAAGCCTTCCAAAAGTCGGCCCGTTTCGGATTCAACACCCCTCAGGGATCTCCTTTATGGGTGTATTGTGCATTATGGGCACATAATGCACAATACAGGGGGTTTTTTTAGCATTGGGCCATGAAAAAGGGAAAAACGCAGTTCCGCTTTTTTTTGGGCTTCATTTTTTCAGTGTTCGCCGTCGTGTAAATGACAGGGTAACTTTACATGCAGTTTTGGGGCAATTACAATATATAAAATTTTATTAATATTTTTTTGTTTTATTACTTTTACACAATAAAATTGCGTCTATAAAAAATTCAGTTTATATATTGTCCTATTCTGCTACCCATAACTTTTTAATTTTTCTGTACACGGAGCTGATTATGGGCTTGTTTTTTGCAAGATGAGTTGACATTGTTATTGGTTCATGTGATGCTTTGATCACTTTTTATTAAAGTTTTTGTGAGGCATTTTGAACAAAATACAGCAATCCTTTTAAAGTGTTTTTTAAATTTTTTTAAAGCGGTACCTTTTTTTTTTTATGTTTTACCGTTTTACACTTAAGAAACTTTTATTCAGAAAGGAAAACATGTTTTTGCATCGCCATAGTTTGAGAGCCATAATTTTTTTATTTTTCTGTGTACGGAGTTGTGTAGGGGCTTGTTTTTTGCAGGGTTGTCATGGGGGCTGGCGCGGGTGCTGCGGCTCCCCGCGTCCATGCCCACGCTGCCCAGTCCCGGGCCACCAGTTCTCTTACCCGTCCACGTCCTGTGAACCCCCGTCCTGCCTGTCCCGGGCCACCGGGGCAGTACCCCCCTTAGGGCCCCGGCGCGTGACGGCGGGTCGGGTTTTTTAAAAGGGGCCAGCGCACCTTTTAATTTGGGGTTTTGATGGGCGTGGTCCTATATATGGAAAAACCCCCCCAGCAGTCCCTGCCAGATTGTTGGTGTGCGTCCCCTTGCCCTTTTGAGGAGGTTGGGAGTCGTTTTGTTTTACTCGTTTTTTACCAGTCCGCTTGTTTAAATTTCCCCTGACCTTGCTTTTTGGGCCCCCTCCCATGCCCGTCTGCCCGTTCTGACCCACAAACCCTCTGCCCCCCTTCCCCTGCCCTTCTCCCTGTTCCTAAATTAACCCCTTGGTTTTGTTTCTGAAACCACGTTTAAAACCCGGCCGCCTTCGCAAGCAAGTCAGGGGTCGGGGTAGGCCCCTGGTAGCCTCACGCCGCAGCAAGTCCACCCCGGGCTTTGCGGCGGGCTCTGGTGAATCCCGGGGGACTACTTGGGACTCCGCCCCCTGGCGGGGGTTTAAAACTATCATCGCTAGCTGGGGTTTTCCGCGAATCCCCCAAAACCCTTACAGTAAAATTGGGCCCTTTGGTTTCTGCCGGGTTTCCCATTCCCGAACTCCGGGACGTAACGACGGCAGCCCGCCCACCCGGGAGCCAGCGAAACGATCGGGCTTGGGGCCTTTGATGCAAAACCCTTGGGTGGGTTTCGTCACCCCGCCTGGGGGCTGCTTCCGCCACCCCGCATCAGTTGCGCCTCCCAGCCATGGCGCTACCCTTCTCCTGAGGGGAACCTTCTTGCATTGCCGCCCCCCTTCGCAAAATGAGGGGGCCCCCAAAAGAAATGAAGAGGTTTTCATAATTTCAATCCCTCCACCCATATCGAGATGTTGGGGCAAAATTTTCCCTTTATGAGCGGGCAAAGGGTTTGGCCCTTAAAATTTTACTTCTTCAAGAAAGAGTGTAATGCAGCAAACATCCCAGAAAAAACCCTTTAAAAAATTGAACCCTTGAATCCTTTATTGAAAGCATGGTAAAATAACAAGCGTTCCCATGTGCATCAGAAGCCTCAAGACATGAAAAATGGTTACGGGGTTTCGGGCGTTTAACACCCTTATTTCTTTTTAAACCCTCCTCCGGACGAAGCTCTGGCCGGGCCACTTCGCTATGGGCCCGGGAAAGACCCGTGAGGGGCAAACTCCCAAACCCTTCCCCCGGGGGGTTCCGCACTGTCTTTGGGGAAACCCTGGCCGCCCCCTCCCCCGATGCTGAAGCCCCTGCTTCGTCTCCGTAAAGGGGGGACCCCACTGTGGGCCAATATCCTTTGCGGTTCCCAACCCCCTACCCTCAAAAATTGGTTTGGGGGTTTTTTAGTGGAAACCTTCTGGAAAGGGCCTCCGGGGCGCATTAAAGATTAGTTTGGGGGTTTTCAGGATATCCCCTCTTTTGGACAAAAATGATTTGTTTGGGCCCCACCCGAATCGATAAAAGTTTCCCGAGGGACAACAAGGCTCCGCCCCCCAACGGAAGGTAACCCGCCACGCCGGCTACCTTGTCTGGCTCCCGTTTTTAAACAAACCTTTTATTCCTCCCCCAACGGTTAATGAGGTTTAAAACCCTTTGCGGGTCGAAAGGGCTCATTTGGGACCCGGAGGGAAACGTCACAGCGTTTTTTATAAAGGCAGCTTTTTTTTCTTTTGGGGCGGCTTGGCCACTTAAATTGGGGATGTCCGGGGGCGCCGGGAAAGGGCCCGACCTAAGGCTCGCAGGGAGGCTTCCTAGGTGTCAGTGCGGCCTCCCCCCCGTCGGGGCCCATTCGGTACTCGGGTTGGATTTTTTTCCGGACGCCCCTTTTCAGGCCCCCGCCTTCCTTACTCGGGGTCCGCCGGTTTTTTTATCAGCACGCGGGGTCCCCAAAGTTGTCCCCCGGGGGACCCCTCTCCCAAAAAACCATGTTCGTTCCCTTTTCAGTGGCGAATGCCTCGGGGATGCTATTCGGTTCTCCCACAGCGCCCCTCCCTTGCAGATAGGCGCCCTACAAAAAGAGACCCTGAAACTCCTCTTTCTGCCTCCTCCATTTCAGAAATTTCCCCTGGGATTTCCCTTGGTTACAGGGGCACGCTCCGACCCTAGACTGGAAAACACGGAGAGATTTTTCTTTTGGGGTCCGGCGTGCCTTTCACGATGCCTTTTTTACTCGTCCTGCTCTACGGTCCCCCTCTTTTAACCCTTTAAGCCCCTGTGGGTCTGCCCCCCCCCAACCGGATCTACCCGGGACTTTTTTTTCCCAAAAGGGGACGGGGCCAAAAACTTTCCTCCGCCCCGGGCCCCTTGACTTTTCCTTTTGGGACCTGAAACCGGTACCCCACCCCCAAGGAAATTTTTCTACCCATTTTCTGCCCGGAAAACCCAAAAAAGGAATGTCGGGGTACATTCAGGAAAATCCCCGTAAAGGGGTTTTTATACGCAAAGTTTTCCCTCCCCTTTGGGGGGGCCGGATTTTCTTTGTCGAAAAGAAAGGGAGGGAAACTCCCCGGGCCCTGTATCGATTATCGTGGTCTGAAAAAAAATTTTCCCCAAATAAAAAATCGATACCCCCTGCCTTTGATCTGGGGAAACTGTTTGATCCCCTACATGGCGAAAATTTTTTTTTAAAAAATTGGGATCTACGCGGTGTTAAAAAAACCCTGTTCGTTTTCCGGGAAAAGGCAAATAAATTTGGAAAGACGGTTTTTTTTTTTTAAAAGCGGGGGGCCCCTTCGAAATTCGTCATCCCAAATTCGGCCTCTACAACCCGGCTGTGCCCCAAAACTTCGTAACGAAAATTTTCCCGCGACCGGGCCTTACGTCTGCGTCATAGTTATCGGGGACGACTTCTTAATCTTCTCTCCTGTTTCTAGAGACTCCCCGCCCCCAAGTCCGAGGTGCTCGACGTCCCCCGTCCCACCAGCTCTAGGGTAAAAAATGGAGAAATGCCTGTTTAAACCCCATTTCCCCTTCCCCTTTTCTTAGGGAAAAATTAGTTTCAAAATTCAAGGTCTCCAGTGGATCCCTCCAAGCTTTCAGCGGTCTGCAGGGGCCCCGTCCGGTGGGTCCCCCGGGCCTCCACCCAGCGTTTTTTGGGGTTTCGCTAACTATTACAGGCAGTTTACCCAAAATTTCCCCCCTTTGGGGGCCCCCCTGGTGCCCTCCCCAAGAAGAAGCAAACCCCAAGGGCCTGGCCCCCCGGGGGCCCGGGAACCCTTTTTAACCCGTCTTAAACCCGCATTCGCTTATGTTTCCTGTTCTGTCTCCCCCCCGGCCCCCACTGCGTCCTTTTTTCCTAGAATTTAGACGCCCCCTCTTTAGGTCCCGGTTTGCTGTTCTTCTTCAAAAGTCCTCCTCGGGGAAAATGCGGCCCTGTGGATTTTCTTGGGGACCTTCATCTTAAAATTTAATTACACTATCGGTGATGGGGAAATTCCCTGGCCTTTAAAAACTACCCCTAAAAGGGAATGGTTCACTTACTGGAGGGGGTCCCCCCACCCCCTTTGAGTTTTCCCCGATCCAAAAAATTTTGTATCTCCTTTGGGGCTCAGCGTTTTGAATCCTGGGGAACCCCCGGGGTGATCGCTTTTCTTCCCCCGGGTTTTTAATTTCCCTTTCCTCCACTTTGGGGCCCAGCCAAAAAAAAAAAGGGTAGGAGGGGACGCCCTCTCGAGATCCTCGGAACTGTGGGCTAAAAGCCCCCTCTACAGCAAATAATTCCTCCAAAAACGGCCCCCTTTAATGGTGGCTCCTGTGGCCCTTCAACAGCTGCCCCCCCCGGGGAAGACCTAGTTCGTCCTCCCATGGGCCCCTCGTATCCAAAAGTGGGGGCATGACTCTCGAACGGGGAACCCCTGGAACCCTTAAATCTCTGAAGCTAATCTCTGGGGGTATTTTTTGGTGGCCCCTCTCGGTCGTGATGTTTGGGACTTTGTCCTGGCCTGTGCCATTTGTGGCCGAAAATTTTAAATGCCTTTTTTCCTCAGCCCCGGGGGCCGGGCTTCACCCTTTCTCCGGTGCTAGAAAGACCTCGGCCCCAAATATAGCCTTTGGAAATTCTTTACTGACCTTTCGGCCTTTTGGGAAAACCCCTGTCATCTGGGTGGTGAAAATTTAGTTTTTCGAAAATGGCCCACTTTGTGCCTTTTTTCAGGGTTTTACCCTCTGCTCCACAGGGGCCCCAGCTTTTTTTCCACCACTTTTTTCGCTTGCAGGGTCTTCCGTTGCCCCTCGCCCTAGGGGGGTCCAGTTTGTGTCGAGATTTTTGGCGGGGTCTGTGTGGGCAGGGTGCGGTTTTAGCTTGACTTTTCATCTCATTTCCACCCCCAAAATAACGGGGGGAGGTGAGGGGTGTTTAAACCAAAATGTTAGGTACCCCACCCCGACATTTTTTTTTTCCGGCCCCTCAGGGGGTAATTGGTCTGACCTTCCCCCCCTGGGCGAAATTTTTTTATAATTCTCCCTTTACCCGAATCCGCTGGGGCCTTTCCCTTTTTTTTGGTGTTTGGGCTACATCCACGCCCGCCCCTCCCCCCTGGCTACTTTATGTCATGTTCCTTTCCGTGGATGCCCCAAATTTCCGGGACATCAAAGGGAAATCTGGGAAACCAAACATCAGGCCCTTCCGGGCCTCGCTCACACCAAAATCCAGGCCGGGCAGGTACCATAGAAACCCCCGCCCCTATTTAAGCCAGGTGATAGAGTTTGGTTTCCGCCAAAAACATCGCTTTAAGGTCCCCTCCCATAAATTAGGCCCCAAGTATCTGGGGCCCCTTTTTTGGTACTTCGGCAAAAATTAATCGGTGTCCTAAAAGCTCCGTTGCCTCCCACCCCGCGTTTTCCCGAACGCCTTCCCTGTCTCTTTTTCAAGCCTGTGGTGCTGAAAAAACGCTTCTCCCGATTTATCTGTTCAAACCCTTTTCCCGTGGCCAAAATCTGATAAAAATCTTTTAGGTCCCAAAGGGGTGCTGGCGGAGGGAAAACAGCGAGGGGGAAAACGGTTCTTTTCATTGACTTTGGGAAAGGGGGTTGGGCCGGGGAGCGTTCGGGGGGAACCTGAGGGGAAAACCCGTCACCTGAAAATCCTCTTTCCCAAATTTCCCTTTAAAAAGGGGGGGGGAAACCTAAGGAGGAGGGGGGGGGTTTTGTAAAGGGGGTTTGGGGGGGTGCCGCGGTTTTCCCCTGGCCCCCACCTGCCCACGGGGGTCCAAAAACGGGTGCCGCGGCTCCCTGCGTCCCCTGCCCCCGCTGCCCAGTCCCTGGGCCAGTTCCCCTTAAACCCGCCCACGCTCCTTGAACGCCGGCCTTTCCTGCCTGTCCCCGGGCCCCCATGCTGTTTCCCCCCCGTTAGAGCACCCCGGACGGCTGGTTTTGGATTTAAAGGGCCAGGCACATTAATTTTGGGTTTCCCGATGGGCGTTGGGCCTTTTATATGGAATAAAGCCCCAAGGGAGTCCCCCGCCCCGATTCCAGAGGAGCCCCACTCTCCTGCCTGTAACTTCATTATCACAATCATGATAGGTCGCAATAGCGAGGGTTAATCACCCGCAGGCAGAGCTTACACTGACATAGCATGAGATTGTTATCTCTAACAAGATTACAGATAATCCCTGTTTTTAGTCCCCACAGCAATTGTACCTTTTTTTTACTAAAGCTATCTTGGGCGATTAATTGTTTGTACGCTCTCGCTAATCAGGGTAAAAAAACGTCCTTCAGGTTGGGATCCATAGAAAACCGTTTTGCACTACACAGCACAAAAAAAAAAGCTCTTATCTCAGGACTAACGTCAAATCTACTGACCAATGTATTTAGAAAAAAAATCTTCAAATTTTTTTTTCTCACTCACGTTTCAGTGGTTTTCACAGTTTTTTCCCTCAAATCTGTTCCCCAGACTGGGGTGGTTTTTTTTGGGAGTGATTGAAAATTTTAAATTTAGGGCGCTTTTCAAATGACATAGTTTAGTTTTTTTTCTCTAACAAGATTACAGATAAATCCATGCTTTTGAGTCCTCACAGCACAGGTACGTTTTGTTTAGTGAAGCAGTCACTCTGTCTCCCCAGGGCTGTGGGTGGGTTTTTAAGCAGTGATTGGGATATTTTAATTTTTAGGTGCCTTTTCTGACATAGATGAGATTGTTATCCCCTAAACAGATTTTCAGATAAAGCCATGTTTTTTTAGTCCTCACAGCAACGTGCCTTTTGTTTTGTGAAGCCCTTTTTGTTGACATAATTTTGTTTGGCCCCGGTTTTTTGCTAAAACGGATAAAGACGGGCCCTTGGTTTGCAGGTAACCCTAGAAAACCCGTATGCACTACAGAGCACATAAAAAGCTCTTATCTCGAAAATAAAGGGCAAATCTATTGACCCGTTTTTTAGAGAAAATCTTCTTTTTTGTTATTTTCCCTTTTTGGGAAAATGATCTTTGTAGTGAGGGAAAACCCCCCTTTGTAATAAAACATAAAGAAAAAATTTTAAAGGGCGACTTTTTTGAACAAAGGGGTGCGCCTGGGAAATCTGGCGTCTTTTTTTTGCCTGAAAATCTAGCGCAGCTCTGTTTTGCATTTTTTTAATTCGCCTGCACGCCAATATCGGGTGGCCCACGGCACTTTGTAAAGCGCCTGTTTTTGGGGGGGGTGCTGGAGGCGGGGCGCACTACAGCGTTCGAAAGCTCCAAAATTTATCGTTCAGTACAGCAAAAACCCGGCACATTACTGCTGGAACAGGGTTTGAGCACTTTCAAAGTGAAAAAGTGTTGTCTTTGGGGGCTGTTCACACGGCGTAATTTCCCGTGTTTAATTTTCCCCTTTTTAAAAACCCTTTAAACCGAACGCCTGGAAAAGTACTTAATGGGCCAGAAAATTTTTTTAGTTTTTTCCTCCTTTTCGTTTCAAAAAGTTGTAACTTTTTTTTTTTTTCAATGGGGCAGTTGGATGAGGGGCCCCGTTTTTTTTCGAGACAAGTTGTACTTTATGGGGGAATAGTTTAAATTCACTTTAAATTAAATTTTAGGGATTTTTTTTTTAATTATTTTTTTTTATTTAATTTTTTTTTACAACCCTTCAAAT
Organism: Phyllomedusa bahiana; assembly: GCA_025379985.1. Taxonomy (NCBI): domain Eukaryota; kingdom Metazoa; phylum Chordata; class Amphibia; order Anura; family Hylidae; genus Phyllomedusa; species Phyllomedusa bahiana. The sequence continues at coordinate 22,425 of JAODAL010040552.1, forward strand.
TTTAAAATTAAAAACTTGATAGGGTTTTAAATTTACAGGTTATTGCGGTCGTGGGGGGTTTCCCAAAAGTGTTTTTAGGTTTTTTTGTTTCGTGTAATTTTTGCACCCAAATTTTTTTTTTTATTAAATATTTATTTTTTTTTTTATTTTATTTTTTTATTCTTTTTTTTTAAATTTTTTTGTTTTTTTTTTTTTTTACTTTTTTTTCTCCCCTGGAAAGGGGGAACCGTTTTACATTATTTAATTTAATTTTTTTTTTTTTTACTTAGTAATGTATTAGCATTTTCACTATATGCTAATACATTCTAATCTGTGTCAGTTTGACACAGGCAGTGATTAGGACAGCACACAGTGCGTCCTAATCACTGGCTTATATGCAGGGAAAAGAAAAAAGAGAGGGGGCGCACAATAGTGTTATACTGTAACAATAGGGGTAATAGGTGGAAAGTGATGATATATCTCACTTTGGTGTTGTGCTACTAATGTAAGGCACAACACTCATAAGCGCTTGCAGGGCTATTGTATCCCGTAGCTTACTACGGCAGCCGCTGGTCTCTGGAGCTCCGTTCGGTGAACGCTAGGATGAAGATTTGCAAGAGGAAAAAAGCGAAAAACGGACCCGGCGCACGTGCAGTGAAATAAAAAAAGCCCAGGATAAAGGCTTTCAATTAAAAAAGTTTTTATTCTTAAAATTGCTACGGAGTTACCGATGCAAAATTAAAAAACATATAAACAGAAATTAACCGCGTTTCGCGCGTGTAAACCCCCGCTCTTCATCAAGAAGTTATACATTGTAGGATTAGAACACACAGTATATATAACACTAACAATTACTGTAATTAGTTGTCTTGCATTGCAGGTGAGTGAAGCGAATACCAAACAGGTGTGCAAAGATGCAAAGACCAATTGGATGGACAGAAGTGTCAATCAAGGGTGCAGAAGACCCAGGGGGAAGGGTCGGATAGACAAGCAGATGAGCGTAGTGCGAAACAATATACTGACATTTGATGTATGCCAAGTAAACAATAAAACGTGTGCAGAAAACAAAATAAATGAATGGTGTACCTTTATTGGAAAGGTAGCTATATAGGAGTGTAAAGAAAGTATGTGATGGGAATAAAATTCACTACTTGTTAGATGCGGGTAGGACTGCTAACAAAGGACCAATGGGAGAGGGAGCTACTGTCTTCTATGGGAGATAACAGAGAAATGGAGTGCAGGTTTATAGTGGAAAATGTTTTGGTAAGTCTTGCTGTAGTGGAAAAAAGGCACAGAAATGGAGAGGGGAATGGATGTGGAAACAAGGGAATGTTAAATTTCTGTTGAAGATATGGAAAAATTAGCAATAATAAAAACTATTAAATTACATTTACATTACATAGCGATTGTTTTACAATTCTTCTGAATAGTGTAAACATGAATTTAAAGGGAGGTCGTATTGAGTGGGTGGCGTTACAAATAAAGTATGTCGGCAAAAATGAACCTACACAATGTATATAAATATACCAAATAAGGACACTAAAAAAGCGATAGAATTCAAATTGGCAGTATATTATGCACAAATAAATAAATAATAGTAAATACAGTAGGCAACTCCATATATTTTGGAGGCATAAATAAAAGCTAGATATATGTTTACATTGTAACTCTAGGTCGTTACGGTGTGTTCGTGTTACATGGTTTTTTTTTTTTGTAAAATAAGATACTAGTGGGGATGGGAGAAAGAGGATATTCTAATGGATTAATTCGGTGGCATCATTAAAACCTTTGGGAAACAAGGTCTGCAGCTTATAGATCCAGAACATTTCTCTTTTCTGTAGAGCTTATAGGCGATTTGGTAATTTCAAAGGTATGAAGTCGACCGGAGTGATGCTTAAAACTGTGAAGTCTCTCTGGTGATGTTCGTTACCATGTCGGGAGGGACACTATCATAGCATGTCCCCTCTTTTACACATGCTCTATGGCCATTAAGGGCAGAGGTGCGAGTGTCGCATGTTCTGCCAAAGTATTGGAGTTTGCAGATACATTCCAATCACATAGAGACAAAGGAACTTTTGCAGTGAGTTCCTGTTTGATCGGAAATATTTCTTTCGTGATATTGAGATGATATGGGAAACTAGTGCTGATACTCGAACCAACTTAAGCAAAGGGAGGGAGCCACACGGAGAACTGCCTGGATTAGCGAATTGTTATCCTGCGGTTTCTGTCGGTTTTTTACCCTGCTAGGGGCTATTAGGGGGGGTTTTTTTTTTTTTAATATTAGGTGCTCTCCTATAAGATAATACCGGGTTTAATAGGTTAGAAGTGACCAAGGAAAGGGTCTTTTTTTAGGATGTGCCAAATGATGGTCTAAAACATTCCGTATTGTGGATCTTGAAGAGTTGTATTGTGTGATGAGTGAATATTTTATTTTTCCAAGTGTTCCTCTTCCTCATTTTTTCTTATTTTTTTCTAGGCAATCCTTTGTGGTAAGAGTATTAACTCTCTCTTTTGCGTTTGACAGTAGTTTTCAGGGTATTTTTGTCTCTGAACTATTTTCGGAACTTCAATTTGGTGAGCACAATCGGAGGCCTCGGTACAGATTCTTCCTTATCTTTTGAATTGACCGTTTTGGTATATTACAGAGACATGGCTTGTGATGTGAGCTCTTGAAAAGGATGTATGAATTACTAACCACAGATTTAAAGAGAGTAGTGTTAGTAAATTTGCCTTGTTTTATAGCAATATTTAAATCTAGAAATTCTATGGACTCGGTCATGTTTTAGCTACAAAAGAAATCCCTTTTGTATTATTATTATTGTGATTAATAAATAAAGGGATGAGTTCAGAAGGTCCTGCCCAGACAATATGAGTCATCTATATACTTCTTACATAGAGATTATATGGTTGAAAGAATGTCAGTTGGTTATAAATATATTCTGTCTCATAGGCCCCCATGAAGATGGTTCGCTATGTGGGGGCAACTCTAGTGCCATGGCGTGCTCGTACTGACTATAGGTGGCGCTGTTGTGGTGAAAAAAATTATTTTCTAGTATTTATTCAAGACCCTTGGTCAGAAATTAGTTTTTTTGGGGAGGTAAGGTGGGATCTGTATCTAATATGTCACTGACACACTTGATTCCGATACGATGTTGGATATTAGAATTACAGAGCAGATACATCTGTTGTGATTAAAGTATAGCTCATTTGGGGGGATGTTCGGATATGTGATGAATGAGCTGTAAACAGCTCATTTCCACTATACACATTTCCACTACTAAAACCTGCACTCCTTTCTCTATGTTATCTCCCATGAGAAGGTAGCTTCCTCTTCCCATTGGTCCTTTGTTCAGTCTACCTAGCATCTAACAAGTAGTGATTTATTCCATCACATACTTTCTTTACACTCCTATATAGCTACCCTTTCCAATATGTACACCAATTCCATTTTATTTTTGTTCTGCACATGTTTATTGTTTCTTGGCATACATCAAATGTCAGTATATTGTTCACAGCTACGGATAACTGTTGTCTTTCGACCCTTCCCCTGGGTTCTTCTGCCCCTTTGATTGACACTTCTGTCTTCCATTTGTCTTTGGCTCTTTGCATCACCTGTCTATTCGCGGTCACTCACCTTGCAATGGCAAGACAACTAATTACAGTAATTGTTAGTGTTATATATACTGTGTTTATTCCTACAATGTTTACTTCTGATGAAGCGCGGGTTACACGCGCGAAACGCGTTAAGTTCTGTTTATTTGTTTTAATTTTGCATCGGGATAAGCTCAGTAGCAATTTTACGAATAAAAACTTCTTTAATTGAAAGCCTTTATCCTGGCTTTTTTTATTGTCACTGCACGTGAGCGGTACGTTCTTCCTTTTTTCCTCTTGCTTGTCACTGCTTAGTACAACAGACAGCTCTGGGGCCACTCTAGGTCCCCAGAGCTGACTGTGCAGCTGTTCCCCGGGCTCTGTTGGGTCACCGGGCGTTCCGATCACCCGACAGAGCAGGGAAACCCTTTGATTGCACTGCGGTGACGATCCGCCGCAATCAAAGGGTTAAAGCACTGGTTGCCGCTCCCCGATGCTTGCAGGGGATGCTCTGGGATCAGGTCTGTGCAGTACAGCCCCGATCACAGCACAGCTGCGGCGCCCGGGCGCCGCAAACTCCCGTGTCTGCAGCGACGTCAAAAGACGTCGCTGCAGACGAACGACCTGAAATGCCCGACGTCAAAAGACGGTGCGCGGTCATAAGGAGTTAATACAGCCGAAATGCGCGCCGCAATTACAGTAATTCATAGCTCTCATAGAGAACTATGAATTACGCCTCGTCTCCCCCGGCGTACAATATGATCGTATGGTACGCCGGGGGAGATAAGCGACAGGTCACTTCTCCGTGGCAATTACGCGCCGCTGACAATAGAAGTGAATAGGGCCGGCTGGGGGGTAGCCCCCCCGTGCGTTAGAGGTACGCGCTGGATAGCACGTACTTCTAAAACACCCGGCATATTGCAGCGCACACAGTACGCGCCCCAATACGCCGTGTGAACAGACCCTTAGCGCGTGAACATTCAACACTGAGTCACGCCCCATGATAACCAAGTGCCAGCATGCCACAGCTGCTCATGAGATACAGAACGTTAGGTGAAATCTTCTAAAAAAGGGCACAGACAGCAAAACAAATGAAAAAACTGTTCCCTGTATTATCCCAAAAAACTTTTTGCTGGAATTACATTTAATAAATATACCTGTTCCGACTTACATACAAATTCAACTTAAGAAACAACCTACAGTCCCTATCCCGTTTGTAACCCGGGGACTGCCTGTATATCCTTTTAGTATCCCTGGAATTGTACAAGCCCGTAGAACAGAGGTAACATGTCAAATTATACCCAACAGTGACCTCTATAAAAACAAAACCCCAACAGAAATGGCTCGTTTGCATTTTTTTTTTCACTTTCCACTCCACATAGAATATTTTATGGGGTTTCACAGTCAGAGCCGTCTTAGCAGCATTATGGGCCCCTGGGCAGAACACTGCAATGGGCCCTTTCCAAATATATGACATCACCCTAGCCACGCCCAAGCACTCATATTATCACACTACTTACTGTATGTCTGGACAGCAGCAGCCTGCAGCCTACAAGACTATTTGGCAGGGCAGGGAGTCTTTGGCTCCCTTCTCCAAAATGGTTTTTATTTGTCTGCACGTAATAAATACACACAAACAGTAAAATAAGCAAAGCCAACTAACAGATCCAAGGTATGTTTCTTCTATTTCTGGGACGTACATTTTGAACAAAATACAGGAATCCTGGTAGTGTTTTTTTATTTTTTACAGTGCTCACCGTGCGGTATAAATTACATCCTTGATTTACTCAGCAGGTCGATCCGATTACAGCGATACCCAATTATGGCCACTATACTTGTGCCAACTGCCTAGTGCGCCCAATGGAAAGATGGCCCTGTTCCCAGTACATTCTATGATATGGTCCATGGTGCCAATAAAAAGTCCATCTTGTCCCGCAAAAAACAAGCCCTCAGATGTTTATTGTAGATGCAAGAATTAAAATAAATGATGGCTCTTGGAAAGTGGGAAGGAAAAAAAGAAAATCATAACATGAAAACAAGCGCTAAGTGTCTGGGTGATCCTGTGGATGATGGTTATGGGAGCTGTCTGGATGACCTGGGGTCGTGGGCGCTGAGCATCTCGGGGTGATATTGGAGGATGATGGAGATTGTGGGACGCTGAGCTTGCTCTGGATGATCTTGGGAGGATGATAGGATGTGGGACGTTTGGGAGGATGATGGGGTTGTAGGCCTGGAGCTGCTCTGAGCGATCTTGGGAGGATGATGGGGGTTGTGGGGTGCTGAGCTTCTCTGGATGATCTGGACGATGAGGCGTTGTGGGACGCTGAGCTGCTCTGGGTGATCTGAGAGGTGATGGGGGTTTGGGCGCTGAGCTGCTCTGAGGATCCTGGGAGGATGATGGGGATGTGAGTGCTGAGCTTGCTCTGGAGATCTCTGGGACGATGATGGGGTTGTAGAGCGCCGGAGCTGCTCTGGGAGATCTTGGAGGATGAGGGGTGTTTGGGACGTGAGCTGCTGGTGATCTTGGGGAGATGATGGGGTTATGGTGCTGAGCATGCTCTGGAGATTCTGGGAGGATGATGGGATTGTAGATGCGAGCTGCTCTGGGAGATCTTGGAGGATGATGGGGGTTGTAGGACCGAGCTGCTCTGGTGATCTGGGAGGATGATGGGGTTGTGGACGGTGAGCTGCTCTTGTGATCTTGGAGGATGATGGGGGTTGTGGGACGCTGAGCTTCTCTGGATGATCTGGGAGGATGATGAGGGTTGTGGGCGCTGAGCTTCTCTGGGTGATCCTGGGAGGATGATGGGGATTGTGGGACACTGAGCTGCTCTGAATTTTGCAGCTGCGTTATTAAGGGGTTAAATCCTATATGTGTGAACAGAGTCTAACACCTCTAGAGAGGACTGTGTTGTCCTCATAACCCTGTAACATGTTTTGCTGCTGTTTTATTGGGAACCTGTCCTGTAATGATACAATATGAGGACCCTGCTCCCAATGCAGCCCCAGCACCAGTGCACAGTGAGAGAGCCCCGCAGCCTGCACCCCCTGCTGCAGCACATGGGGCAGCCCCAGGAAGCGCCGGCTGCTCCCCACGTGTTGCTGCGGCTTCCTGTCGCCGGCTGATGACGCGCTGAGCCCTGCTCTGGGGAGATCCTCAGTGCCCCCAGCATGGCAGCGCTGGGTGCAGGGAGGGCGCTGTGGTGTCTGACGCCCCCTGTCGGAGGTGTCAGGAATGTGCTGAAGCGGAGCGCGCAGGGGCAACTGCGACAATGTATCCGCTGCTTCTCCGATTCCCAGGAAGGTCATGGGGGCGGGGGGCAGCCTGAGGCCCCCAAATCTGCCAGTGATCTCCGTGTAAGGACCTGGAGGAGCTCCCTGTCTCCCCTGGACAGAGTGAGTGGCATCATCCCTGCAGAGTTCATATCCCAGGAGATCAGAGATCTGCAGAATCCAGAGCAGCTCAGCGCCCCACAACCCCCATCATCCCCCAAGAGCAGCTCAGCGCCCCACAACCCCCATCATCCCCCCAAGAGCAGCTCAGCCCCACAACCCCATCATTCTCCCAAGAGCAGCTCAGCGCCCCACAACCCCCATCATCCTCCCAAGAGCACTCAGCGCCCCACAACCCCCATCATCCTCCCAAGAGCAGCTCAGTGCCCCACAACCCCCATCATCCTCCCAAGAGCAGCTCAGCGCCCCACAACCCCCATCATCCTCCCAAGAGCAGCTCAGCGCCCCACAACCCCCATCATCCCCCCAAAGGATCACCTAGAGCAGGTCAGCGTCCCACAACCCCCATCATCCTCCCAAGAGCAGCTCAGCATCCCCACAACCCCCATCATCCTTTCCAAGAGCAGCTCCGCGTCCCACAACCTCCATCATCCCCCCAAGGATCACCCAGAGCAGCTCAGCGCTCCACAAACCCCCTCATCCCCCCTCTCCAGAGCAGCTCAGTGCCCCACAACCCCCATCATCCTCCCAAGATCACCCAGAGCAGCTCAGCGCTCCACAACCCCCATCATCCTCCCAAGATTCACCCGAGCAGTTTTCCCCCCCAACCCCTCACCTGGAATCTCTCATAGCAGCCAGCGCCCAAACCCCCCACATCCCCCCAAAAGCATCAGCGCCCCAAACCCCCATCATCCTCCCAAGGCCTCGCACCCCACCCCCCCCATCATCCCCCAAGAGCACTCAGCGCCCCACAACCCCCACCCCTCCCAAGAGCACTCAGCCCCCACAACCCCCAAATACCCTCCAAGACACCCAGAACCCCGCGCCCCAACCCCCATTAGTCCCCAAGCCTTCCCTTTGAGGTCTTTCCTCTGCACCGGAATCTTCTCATAGCAGAGCTCAAGAGGAGACATTACTCCATGTTCAGAAAGATGTTTGTCCTGAAGAACTCCGGCAAACTTGTCAGTAACTGGGGGGCCATCAACTACAAGGACCTGCTGGGCAGACTGCCCGGCGAGAGAATCCGGACGTCCACCGGCACCAGATCCTCCTGAAAGACCCTCGCTGGACGAGTATGTCATATACATGAAGAGGGGCCCACCATCTCCTCTCCAACGGTCTGCACCGCACTAACTTCTATCATCAGGTTTTAAGAACACCATAGTGCTTGGGATCGGCTATCAAAGTCTGATAGGTCCGAGGACCAGAGGTAGGACCTGCATCAATCTACACACAGCTCACGACTCTCCATTCTGTTCTATGGGAGTTCTAAATACATCCGAACATTCAGCTCCCCTGTACTGGGAGCTCCCATAGAACAGAGTGGAGAACAAAGCGCTCCCCTGTACTGGGAACTCCCATAGAACAGAATGGAGAGAACACAGCGCTCCTCTGTACTGGGAACTCCCATAGAGGAGAATGGAGAACACAGCGCCCCTACTAAACTCCATAGAACAAATGGGACTACAGCACCCTGTACGGAACTCCCATAGAACAAAATGAGAACACAGCTCCCTGTACTGGGAACTCCCATAGACCAGAATAGAGAACACAGCTCTCCCCTGTACTGGGAACTCCCATAGATCAGAATGGAGAACACAGCGCTCCCCTGTACTGTGAACTCCCATAGAACAGAATGGAGAACACAGCGCTCCCCTGTACCGGAACTCCATAGAACAGAATGGAGAACACATAGCGCTCCCTGTACGGGAACTCCCAAAGAACAGAATGAGAATACAGCGCTCCCCTGTACTGGGAACTCCATAGAACAGAATGGAGAACACAGCGCTCCCCTGTACTGGAACTCCCATAGAACAGAATGAGAACACAATGCTCCCCTGTACCGGGATCTCCCATAGAACAGAACTGAGAACACAGTGCTCCCCTGTACTGGGAACTCCCATAGAACAGAATAGAGAACACAATGCTCCCCTGTACTGGGATCTCTCATAGAACAGAATTGAGAACACACAGCCTCCCCTGTACTGCCAACTCCCATAGAACACAATTGGAGAACACAGCGCTCCCCTGTACTGGGAACTCCCATAGAACAGAATGGAGAACACAGCGCTCCCTGTACTGGAAACTCCCATAGAACAGAATGGAGAACACAGTGCTCCCCTGTACTGGGAACTCCCATAGAAAAATGGAGAACACAGCGCTCCCCTGTACTGGGAAACTCCCATAGAAAGAATGGAGAAACACAGCGCTCCCCTGTACTGGGAACTCCCATAGAAAGAATGGAGAACACAGCGCTCCCCTGTACTGGGAACTCCCATAGAAAAGAATGGAGAACACAGCGCTCCCTGTACTGGGAATCCATAGAACAGAATGGAGAACACACAGCGCTCCCCTGTACTGGAACTCCTCATAGAATAGAATGGAAACACAGCGCTCCCCTTAGTGGGAACTCCCATAGAAAGAATGGAGAAACGCTCTCCCCTGTAATGGAACTCCATGGAATAGAATGGAGAACACAGCGCTCCCCTGTACTGGGAACTCCCATAGAATAGAATGGAGAACACAGCGCTCCCTGTACTGGGAACTCTCATAGAAGAATGAGAACACAGCGCTCCCCTGTACTGGGAACTCCCATAGAACAGAATGGAAACACAGCGTCCCCTGTACTGGGAACTCCCATAGAGTGAAATGAAGAACACAGCGCTCCCCTGTACTGGGAACTCCCATAGAATAGAATGGACAACACAGCGCTTCCCTGTACAAGAGTGACCACCTCTGCATTCTGAGCTGAACCTTTTGGGGATCTACACCTATCACAGTTTGATGCAATATCCTAGCAGTGTGCCATCAATGTCTCCAACTTATGGCTCTTGAGTTGTTACAAATCTGAGGCCGCATTCACATGTTGCTTTTTTTGCATTTTTAATGACGTGAACCCAACCTGAGGGTTGTGCTTTGGCACCAATTGGAGACTGACAGCCTGGAAGCCACTGTGCTCCTTTGATGTCTTGCACCACAGATTAGTGGTCATTGGCAAGTAATTGGGATGTATTTGACGCCAATGTGACAAATTCATGAGGGGCAGGAATAATCGACCTTCTGTATCCATGGCCAGATCTGCACACAGACCTTTTGTACTGTAACAGCTGAGTGAAGCAAGAGCAGCATGGACAGGCCGACACAGGTGCAGGGCGCCGTACAAGAGAGCTGATATACTCAGGGCTGTGGAGTCGGTGCCTATTTTGCAGGAGTCGGAGTCGTCATAAAATGGACCGACTCCCAAAATATGTAACAAGTTGGTCCAGTTAGTTTGATGCAAAGAGCAAGAGGAATTGGGTCCGGCCGGTGCTGCTGCTCCCATATCTTCAGCCTCATCACATGAGGAGTGTAATTGATGACATGGAGCAGGCAAAGCGCTGTCCCCAGGGGAAAAGATTCTGCTCCCAGGGCAAACAGATTTCAGCAAAATTATTCACCTGCTTTCAAAGAAGTAGAAGATCAACCATTCATCAAAACTGACTGTGGCCGAGGCAATTCCTTTATACCCTGACATTGTTAGAGATGTTTCCCCTGTGGTCACCGCTTTGCCCCCAACCCAAGTTAGTGTAGAGAGGCCGTTCTCTAGCCTGGAAATAATGAGATCAGATGTGAGGTCATGTATGCAGGATCTGATGGAGGCGATACTATTTCTCAGAACAAATTCAGAGACTCCACAAATGTTCCCGCAGTGTTTTGCATATTTACAATTTTTTGTGTTCTAAAGTCGTATCCAATAAATATATTTTACACTGACAAGCAAAAGGGTAACAATGTTTTGAACTTGTTACTTTCAGGTTCCATATCTCACCATCCACTACAGCTTCGTACATGAGGCTACTGTAATTTTATATACAGTCATCTTACCGATCTTATACATAAATTTGACTTGCAAGTATTTAGCATCTGCTTAGTTCTGCAGATTCTTTCCTGTAACTGCATTGTTACTGTTTTGCTCCTAAAAATCAAAATGTTAATTTTTACTATTTTGTTAGCATTTGGGAAATCCACCTTTTGGTTTTCAGCACTGCCCGAATCCTTCTGGGCTCTGGATCAGATTCATGCATCTCTTGGCCAAAATCTGATCCCAGGTCTCTTCTACACATTCTCAATGTTGGTGCAGACTGGATTTGGATACAAATACAGCTTTTTCTTCACCTCTCCCCACAAGTGTTCAAAAGATCAAAACATTGTTACCCTTTTGCTTGTCAGTGTCTGTTCTAACTAAATAGCTTGATTATTGTATCGTAAGGTGGTAAACAGCCTGATGTTACCATTTTACTACAGTAAAGTTATCACTTAAATATGTGACATGTATGAGGGAGTCGGAGTCAGGTCTTCGGCTTGCCCCCCCCACAGCCCTGGAAAAACTGCACGGCCGCGTGACCAGGTCAAGGATAGTTTTCACTCTGTTACAGGGGGGTTCACCCGGGGTATTGTGGCGCGCACAGGGACACACAGCGCAAACCACGTTCATTGCGCTGTTGAACTTATGCACTTGCAATCGCGTAATTTTAATGTGAATACGACGCGCAACGGCCCCAGGCAGATATCTGCCTCCTTTACTAAATTATTTGACAATGAGTTATACGCCTGAAAGAATTCGCAAAAATGCAAGAGTAAAATATGTGTCGTCTGAATGACGTATTTTACATTACAGTCTATGAGAAGATATTTATTATAGTATAGTATATACCAGTATTTATTATTACTCCTACTTTTTATTTTTTTTATATATATACATATATTTATTATTACTCCTATTTTATTATATATCATATATTTTATTATTACTATTTTATTTTATATATATATATATATATATATATATATATATATATATATATATATATTATTACTCCTATTTTATTATTTTATTATATATATATTTATTATTACTCCTCTTTTGTATTACTTTATTGTGGCCGAGTGACTGTGTGCAGTTGCAGGTCTCTGCCACTATGTGGAATTCAGCAGGGTACCTGCTGAAAACGTGCCACCGAATGTCTGGGTTCGGTGGGGGAAGGATACTTGCTGGTGTCAGTGACAATAGGTTACTGACACAGGTAGCTAGAATGGCTGCCTTGCAGCCAGCTATGGGTCTCCTTTCCCGGGACGATCGTAGCGTTAGGTGGGAGGCCGTCCCCACGTTCCGGGCTAGGTTTTGGGTCAGTCCCTATGGGCCTATAAGAGGCCTGATACTACAGGTGATCGGGGGGCGTGGTCTGCTAGCTGGTAGTGCAGCAGAGGAGCCGGGGAGAGGCTCTGGCCCCCAGAGGCTTGAGGAAGCCAATAACCTACGAGAGAGTACACTGTGTTGATGCGGGGACATTGGGTCCAGAATATGGTTTAGACAGGGTCTATTTCTATGTGTAGTTAGTGGCCAGACGGCCGAGGATTTTGTTTGTAATAGCTGTGTCTGAATAAAACTGGTTGGACCAGTAAACCCCAAAGCCTGCAGTCAAGAGTGCCTTATTGTATGTGCCAATACGATCTACAAAAGCCGGCGATCCTTTAGCAAAGGGACCCCCAGGATGCTCAGGAGGGCGCCCGGGACGCAGGCGAGGCGTCACACACATTAATATTATATAATATATATATATATATATATATATATATATATAAATATATATATATAATATATCATATATTTTTATTACTCCTAATTTTTATTATTTATTATATATTATATATAAATATATATATATATTTCATATTTTTATTTTTAAACTCCTATTTTTTTTTATTTTATTTAAATATAATATATATATATATATAATTTATTTTACTCCATTTTGTAAAATTTTTATTTTTATATCATATTAATACTCCTATATTTTGTTTGGGGGGGGGGAGGTAATGTACAAAATCAACAAATCATCCATTATTTTTTTGTGAAAACCCATCAGCACCCCAAGTTGCGTTATGAATCCTTCAAAATGGTAACAATAAAAAATAAAACAATCCGCAAAAATAAAGCCCTTAGACAGCTACATGGAAAGATGAAAAAAAAAGTTATGTTTTTTTTAATGTGAGGATGAAATTTTTTTTTTAAAAAAAAATTGAGGTCCAGTCGGATTGTCCAGTTTTTTTTTTATAAGTTGCTGCTGATTGGGGAAGGGTCAATGTAGATTAAAAAAAACAAACTTAAACTTTACTTACCCTCAAAGCTGTCGATGCTCCAGTGCCGGTGCTCAGATTCTTTTTAACATTCGCTGCCCTGCTCCTTCCAGGACATTGCCTCCATGTTGTTGATGATGGATGTGAACCCCGGGGATGTGATACTTGAAGCAGGATCAGGCTCGGGAGCTCTTAGTCTCTTCTTGTCACGCGCCGGTAGGTATGTCATTACTTTTATTCAGTGTGATGTTAATGAGATGTAGGGGGTATGTGAGTGAAAAAGTGTGTATGTGCAGATTGTGTATATGATGGGTATGGAAGGGGTTAAATGGTTTAGCACTTTACTGAGAGGAGGGTGCAGATTAAGATAGGAAAGTATGTGCAGACCTCAAACCAATCAGTGTGAGCAGGAGGGACGAGCTGCAGGCACTAGTTATAAAGAGGGTCTACCATGTGCTGGGAGTGAGTTTCCAGTTGTGAGTTATTAGTTGGAGTTCTGAGGTTCCAGTTCTAAGGGTCCTTTGGCCACAAGCCAGCTGTGGACCAAGAGCAGGCTGTCCCTTTACTTCCAAGCAAAGAAGACTCACAGGAGAGAAGGATGGGAGTGGAAGCAGGTAGACGGGAGAGAAAAAAAGAGCACAGTGAAAGAAGGACAGAATGGAGAACAGTCCAGGAAGAGAGAGACAGAGAATAGTAGGCCTATCTAGCCTGGCTCAGAGATGCTTACCAAGGAGAGCAATTACCCTTAGGCATGACCACTGGCCATGAGGCTAGAGTCTAGAGGGAAAGGCTACAGAAGTCAAGGAAGAGAGAAGGACTTCCGGTTCCGGCGCTGGCGATGTAGGGAGCGCGGTCCGTGCGCTCCGCTAGTATCACCGCCAAAACCAGCATTCAGAGCCGCATTACAGCGCTGAAAAGCAGCAAGAAAGAGGGGAGAGCTTACCCGTGCACGTCCGGTGCATTCGTGGACCTCTTCTGTGGCTGTGAAAAGGGGAGAGCGCCCGGAGCTGTGCTCGGTCGAAAGACACGCCGGAGGGCAGCGGCCATTACAGCAGCGTGCCTTGTCCCTGCTGAAAGCGAGCGGCAGTCCTTGGGAGGCGCGAGAAAGCCCGGACCCGGCGCAGCATAAACTCCCACAGGTACAGTGAGGGGTAAAGTTAGAGGAGCAGTGAAAACAGCAGCCCCACCACAGCTGAAGGATAAGGAGGGAAAAGGGACA
>JAODAL010040553.1:0-36782 GCA_025379985.1 Phyllomedusa bahiana
ATCCGTTAAAAAAAATTATTTTTAGTGAAAAAAATATAAATTGCGAAAAGATCGTTAGCGACTGAAGCATGATCATTTTTTACGAACGGTACAAACAAGGACACATCAGACACTTGTATGCAAATTTGATAAGGATTAACCTTTGTTACACCCACTATAGGTGGGGCTTGGGTCTCCTGGGAGGGTTTTCATTGAAAAATCGTGGCAGAAAATGTGCTTTTCATAGACTCCTGTAGTAAATTGTCTGCCCGGCTCTGGCGTTTTTTTTTTAGAACATGTTACAAAAGACGACCAGTAAAAAGCAGCTGAGTGTAGACAGCAGGAGGTTCTTATAATAGAGTCTATGGGAGACGTTTTCAGTCATTTTTCCAGTGTTTTTAGAAAACGAAAAACGCTTAAAAAATGACGTTTTTCTGTGCAGTGTAGACAGAGCCTAAAGCCGTATGTAAAAGATCCCTTGGATCCCAAGATGAAGCTGATTTTTATTTTTTTTTTCCAGAAAAAAGCATTTATTAACAAATAACCAAGCTTACGCATGTTTGCTGTGAGGCTTTGTTGCATCACCTAATATTTATCAGTTATTACCCATCCTCCCCCAACTCTTAGGCAACATAAAATTTCTGTATGTGATTTGTGGACAGTTTTTATTCGAAGGCTGATTGAGTTCAATTGAATTCAATCTGTTTCAGTAAAATCTGTGTATTCTAAAAAGAATTAAAGGGGTTGTCTCACTACAAGGATTGCTGCTTTTTATGTTAAAGATCTTGCAAAAATAGGTCACTTTGCAATATGTGTTCATTAACAGTGTCCTACCTATTCTGAGATATCCTCTCTTGTATGTGCTGCATCAGCTCCTCAGGTTGCTATAGCTACAGACCTGTTTGATCTCTCCTGATAGGCTGCCAGCAATGGTTGCTATAGCCTGGCCTTTACTGCAGCCTAGTGGAAGCCCGTAAACACACCCTTGAATTCATGAAAAGATGTAGTGAGACAACCCCTTTAAGTAATCCTGCACAGCTAACCATCTTCATAAAATGGGTTCTCCCATAGAGGGAGAATGGTAAATGTTGCCATCTTTCCAACTACTGGACAACTTTGGCAATTTAATATAATTCAGTTTATACATCCAAGATGTATGTATGTATGTCCGTCCGTCCATATTAAATGAAAGAAGAATCCTGAGGCAGTATGGCATTTAGGACACTCAGCAACTCATCAGTGGCATGACCCTTCATTGGTATGCAGAGGTTCCCAAGGATACGCGAGGTACAGCATACACAACAAACGGGAGGGAGACAAAAACCCTTAATTCTAGAGTTTAAACAAGTTTAACCTGCACAGGGAAAATGGTTCCAACTGCCAACCATATACAGGATCAGAATACAGTAGGCGTATGAAACCTATAAAAGATGGTCCAAAGCCGAACAGTGCCAAGGTAGTAAACATATACTTCCATGGAGTCAAATGCCTTGGCTGAATCCAGAAATACTGTGATTCTAGATCCAATATTATCATGGGTAGCCTGTAGGTTTGTGAAATGTCAGCATAGGTTTAGGGAAGCAGACTTTCTTGGCAAGAAGCCAGTTTGGTCAGGACAAACAATCAACAAGATAACCACATTTATTGTTCTTTCAAGTATTTTAATAATGAGAATATCTCCCCTTGGCGAGAGCACCACATGCAGATTCTTAGTGGGGTGCAAAAAGGCAATATCATATCCTCACACACCTATATGATGCTCTCCCCAAGGAGAAATAGTCCCCTTTCTGAGCTACTCGTTGCCTCCCACCCAGCCAGCCAGTAAACTCTGCTCTTCACTGACAATGGGTAAAACCCCAAAACAGCTGTATTGCTTTCTGAAGACTCAGTGAGTCAGAAGTAAATTGAGGGCGCTTGAGCTTTCAGCTCCTTTCCCATAATTATATATAACCTTATAAATATATAAATAACCTTAATGTCAGTCTGAAGGGATATTGGGTGGTACGAGTCACAATACAACCGGTCCCTGCCTGGCTTGGAAGCATGACAGTTATGGCTTCTCACATAGAATCAGGCAAGGAAATATCTTGCAAGGGTGCTTGGTATACCTCAAGAAGCCTTGAGACCAGAACTCTGCCTACTCCCTATAAAATTCCATAGGAAGGCCGTCTCCACCTGACGATTTTGACAGCTGAAAAGATTGTATAGAGTTCAAGATCTCCTGGATCGTGATGAGGCTGTCTAGGGACTTCCTACCTGCAGAGGAAAGTGCAGGGAGGTATATCTCCGATGGTCAAGATCCAGTCTCAGCAAATAATGCAGTAACGAGATGAATAGAGGGATTGGTAAAAAGAACAGAATATGTCAAGTATTTCTAAGAGATCAGATACGTGTACACCAGCAAGGGAGACTAACGCCAATATAATGGGTTGGTTAGAGGCCTCACGAGCAATACAGGCAAGAAGTTTCCCACATTTCTCCCCATATTTGGTATAGATCTGCTTAGTGAAAAAAGCCTGCTTCTGCGCCTCGGAACGAAGACAAGTTTGGTGCAACCCAGTCCTGCACAGATATTGATCTTTATGTACATTAGTAGGATCTCTAACATATTGTAACTCTGCCTCCGTTATATCTCTGGCCAACTGGAGTTCTAGATGAGCAAGCCCACTTTTAGATCATTGATTGCTACATTCATAGTTCCCCTCACAAAAGCCTTAAACACATCCCAAACTACTGCAGACAATGCAGAGCCAGAACTATCCTGAACGAAGGCCTGCCATTTAGTGAGGGAGCAAGATGTTGGGGGTAGTGTCTTTAACCAAAACATATTTAACCGCCATTTGTTCCTGGGTGGCATATTAACTAATTTGAGGGGCAGTTTGCCTGGCGAGTGATCTGAGACAGACCTAGCCAAATATTGTACCGCGTTGACAGCCAGTGTCAGGGAAACATGTACCAACAGGAGAGCTATATGCAACAAGGCCTCATATTGTGGGGTGAAGCTTGAATATTGTCTATCTTCACGGAAACGAGTTTCTACAATGTTAAATTTGGTTAAGAGTAATTGTAAAGAGGAAGGTGTACCCCATAGCTTTAAAGCAGGGTCAAAGCGATCCAAATGCTTATCCCATACAGTAGTAAAGTCGCCCCAACCAGACACTAAGGCTGGGTTCACACGGTTTATTCAAGCAGTAATTGCGGGATGGATTTCGCCCACAATTACGGCTTGAGTACGGGGGGTTTGGGGGGGGGGCAGCTCGCCGGCCGTATAGACATGCCTTATCCACGGCGCGTATCCCACCGGGATCATGAATATGTCACTTTCTCCCCACCCGGCGCATTCACCGAGCGGGGAGGGGAGACGGAACCCACAGTTCTCTATGAGAACTGTGGATTACCGTAATGGCAGGGACGGATTCCAGCCGTATTGCAGGGCAGTACGGCG
The DNA here is from genome assembly GCA_025379985.1 of Phyllomedusa bahiana. NCBI lineage: Eukaryota > Metazoa > Chordata > Amphibia > Anura > Hylidae > Phyllomedusa > Phyllomedusa bahiana. The sequence goes on from JAODAL010040553.1 coordinate 3,425, forward strand.
TGCAATATGGCTGGAATCCGTGCCCGAAATAAGCCGTGTTAACGGTCCCTAAGAGTGGATGGATGTGAGGCCATAATTGGCAGGATTTCCCTAACAACAACTGATAAGTTGGTGGATCAAAAACAACAATCAAAATAAAGGGTTTATGAAAGAGACGTCAAATCAAAACTAAAAAACGATGATTCTTGTCTATAATGGCTTCTGTGAGGCTGAAGTAGACATTGTGGCCAATAATAATAGAAACTACCCTGCCATAATCTTTAAATGTCGAGAGTTATGACCAGACTAACCACTACTGAACAACAGCAGCCTATCAGGGATCATGTGGGTTTCTTGAAGACAGATAATGTCACATTTTTGTGATGACAACTATTAAATGATAAGAGTCCTTCAAATTCGATCATTAAGCCCACGTACATTCCAAGTAAAGAAATAAATTGAAGTGTCAGCAATAGGCACCTAGAAAAGCAAATACCTATAATTTGGTTGGGTATAGCATTGCGTATTTAAGATTGCGCTCCTGCAGTTTCTTTTTAGCATTTAAAAATAAACTCTTTTTTTTGGGGGGGGGATCTCGACAGAAAAGTCCAGGTAGATTAGAATTAAAGCATTACCCAATAGGATAGAGCCCATTTCCCTGGCCAGCATGAGGATGGTGTCTCTATCTCTATAATTTAAGAATTTAGCGATGAACATGAAGGGAGACGCACATTTTACTGCGTACATCTCCGAGAACTGGTCCCCACCATACGTTGAGATTAGAAGATCCTCTAAGTAGAATTTAGGAGAAACCCTCTGAACCCTCCTCTTGGCCGATAAAGCGCAGGTTGCAACGTCTTAGTCAACTCTGTGGGTCATCTAAGTGTTGGTGTGATCTATTGATGTCTCTTTCTGCCTTTTCCATGCGACGAGTCAAGGGAGTTGTTTGATCTTCCAGGGCACTGACACTATTTTCCACCTCATTTACTTGTTCCCTTGTTTCTGCGCATCTCGCCTCAATAGCGAGATGTCTACTTTAATTTCTTCAATCCGAGTTTAGAGTAGTTTGGCAAGTGTGTATGGCTGTTAGGACTTTTAAGATTTCTGGGTTAGAAGTAGATGCATCAGAGGTGACCTGTCCAAAGTCCGACTGAGAAGAGGAGGCAACATTGGGTCCCACCAAAACGGTCTGTTCAGACTTATGGAATTTATCAAGTTAAAGGTTTATAAATTTGTCGTACCGTGAGGGCCCCTGACAAAGTTCATATCGCTTTAACAACCCAAAGCTATAGAGGTACGCATGTTGTAGCACATGGAAGGGGTCGCAGGATGTGGATGTTTATCTCTTTCTCTCCTGTCAGGGTCAATTCCATAGTTGAAATGTCCCCCAACCAAAAACGTATCCTCCCAATCTCGTGATATGATTACAAATTGTGATAAAAAGATCTGTCGGGGTTATTTGGGCCATAAACATGGTAGAGGCTTATCCTTCCAGTTGGTGGCTACAATCCCATGTAAAAACCACCCTTATTTGTCTTTATGCTTGAAGAGTATTGTACACTACATAATTTTGTGCACCAACAACTCCCACCTTACTCCATACTGCACCCACCACATCACCCATCATTATAGGTGCATTCTCTGAAAATCAGCTTCTTCCAAATGTGTTTCCTGTAAAAGAGCCAGATCTGTTTTCTTTTTTCTTTTTTTTTAAACAATATTTTTATTGAGAAGAAAGATCAGTTATCATTTGCATGTTAACAGTGTACATTTTGTCATGACAAGTTTCTCCTGATTCCATTACTTATCAAACACAGTTATTACACATAGTCTTCTCCATTTTCAATCAAGATTTCGAACCCTCCTCAAACAGTCCATATAAAGTCCAACCTAATAGGAAGTTAGAGGCAAATATAGCTAATTATAGATATGCTTTAACTTTGTATCGATCCTCTACCAACCTCCCCCCACACTCCTCAAACATTCTTCCCTGAACATAAATAACAACTTAGGAAAAGAAATATCTGACTTTGACAATTTTGTAATATGATATCTAGTATCGCCAAACTTATTGTTAAACTAAAAGTGTCCTACACTAGAGGAGTGATTACCCCCTAAATAAATTGCATCCTACCCGGTTGTGATTCATCACCAATTTCCCAGATCTGTTTTCAACTTTTGGAGATGTCTTCGTATCATCTTTCTCTTTCGCAGGGAAATGTATCGACCGTCCTCTCTAAAAGGTGCTAACAAAATTAGTAGAAACCAATGTTACATCATTTTTAAGTTGCTGAGGTTTTTCATACAGGTTGTGATCTTCTCTAATGAGATAATCGATTTAAAATGTTGGAAAGAAAAATCTTAATGGTACTATAGGTTACCCAACAACTCCCAGACACCTTTATAAATCTGACACTGGTAACCGAGCCTCTTCAAATTTTAGATGAGCTCAGATGGAAAAAAGCGAGGGAAGGAAGAAAAAAGCAAGAGATGAAAAGGAGAGAAAGGAAAACAAGAATAAGAAAAATAGAAAAAGAAATGGGTGTGGGAGATAGGACCTCTAAACCCTAGGTTATCTTAAGGCAACCAGCAGACAATACAAATTTTTGTGCATTATCAACAGTGTAACTTATTGCTTTTTTGTGAATCTTTTTGGGCAGTGGGCGGGGGCTGTCCATTTAACTTCCTTGTAGGTGATGAGTATGGCGACATATTTCTTGATGAAGAAGTTAGATGCAATGTCTGACCACGATAATGGAAGGTGGCCACCAATGTATTTTTTTGCGTTCTGTCTTTAGATATTGCTAGATGTGATAATTCTCCTTTAGTGATTTGAGGACCTCGGGTCATTCAGTATTTGTGAAAATCTGGGGAGCATAGCAGGAAGCTGTAGAGTGAATTGGATCTGTTATATCACCAACTCGTAACATATTGCAGGAAACGGCTAAATATTCACGTGTTATTTCGGTGTGATCGACTTTCAGGGTCATTGACTTTCTGTGTGTGAGCTTCTGCTCAGCAATTACCTGCACCTGTTTATCTTTCCCAAGTAGCATCGGGGCTTGTGTTTCCTCCTACTGGGTTCAGTCTTTAGTCCAGCCATAGAGCTGTAAGTATGGCCTTGAGTTTTTGAGTAAATGATGTCCCATTTTTGTGAGATTTTTCTGTAAATTGTTAGTGTATGGACTTGCAAGATACACGGAACCTTGACGAGTTTTGCAAGCTTGTGAAATATAGTGGCCATTGTAGCAACTAATACGTCACATTTGATATTTTTCCAGTGTGTAATTTTTTTTGCCCAAAAGTACTGGGGAGCAGAGGGTGTCAGTATTTTGTGTTGGATAGCTAAAGAGTGCTGGGCATGCCGCCCAATCGAGTCATGGGCTGTAAGCCAGCATGGTGTACCACATGTATCTGCATAAATGGTACCTTCTGTATCGCCTTATCTATATGCAATTATAATACCAGCAACCACCCCCTCATCCATAGAAGACTTGTGAGTGGTTGTCTTATCCGTATGTTTGCATTTATGCAAATTCCCCATATATTATACTGTGGCTTTTCTGCATACTGGATGAACAGGTATCAATTCAGTGTGCAGCTTTTTATCATCTAATTGTCCCCCAAGTGGAGGGGTGTGTGAGCTACCGCTCAGCAATTACCTGCACCTGTTTATCTTTCCCAAATAGCACAGGGGCTTGTGTTGCCTCCTACTGGGTTCAGTCTAGTCCCGCCATTGAGCAGAAAGTATGGCCCTGTTGTGTTTTTGAGTAAATGATGTCCCATTTTTCTGTAAATTGTTAGTGTAGGGACTCGCAAGACACAAGGAACCTTGACGAGGTTTGCGAGTCTGCGTAATATAGTGGCCACTGTAGCAACTAATACCTCATATTTGATATTTTTCCAGTGTGTAATTTTTTTTGCCCAAAAGTACTGGGGAGCAGAGGGTGTCAGTGTTTTGTGTTGGATATCTAAAAAGTGCTTGGCAGCCCAGCCAATCGAATAGAAGTGGCGTCATGGGCTGTAAGCCAGCATGGTGCACCACATGTATCTGCATAAATGGTACCTTCTTGTATCGCCTTATTTATATGCAATTATAATAACAGCAACCACCCCCTCATTCATAGAAGGCGTGTGAGTGGTTGTCTTATTGGTATTTTTACATTTATTCAATCTCCCCATGTATAATACTGTGGCTTTTCTGCATACTGGTGTGAACAGGTATCTATTCGATGTGCAGTTTTTCATCATCTAATTGTCCCCATAGTGGAAGGGTGTGTGAGCTAGTGCTCAGCAATTACCTGCACCTGTTTATCTTTCCCAAGTAGCACAGGGGCTTGTGTTGCCTCCTTTAGTCCAGCCATTGAGCTGTAAGTATGGCCTTGTTGTGTTTTTGAGTAAGTAGGTATAAGCTGCAGGATGACATAATGTACTCCTAAAATATCATCCTCCACTCTGCTTGGTAACTGCTCTGTTTCAGATAACTGTGCTGCCTGCACCAACTCCTCTGCCTGTGTTTGACGCTTAATTAATGGGGGTAAAAGGGTTTTACATGCAATAGACAGACCTTGGAGATGGGCTCCTGATCACTATCTTGCTCCCCAGGACTCTGCCTCTTTGTTTGCTGAAGTCTATTACTGAAGGGTAAAGATGCTGCGTTCATTGTGTAAAGCAGTGATTTTCAACCAGTGTGCCGCGACACATGGTCGGGTGTGCCGCGGGGAAAGTTCCCCAAACTATGGTGCGCCCTGTGTATTGTTCAGAGCCGTTCCTAGGGGCGGGCAGGGCGTGCGGTCGCCCGGGGCGCCGAGGCTCCGCTCTCACCCGCGGGGGCGCCGCGGCCGCCCTGCCTCGCCCGGGAGGAGCGCCCCTTGACTCTGCGCGACTGTTTATAACAGCCGCGCAGAGCCAGCAGCTGCAGGGAGGAGGCGGGACGGATCGTTCCCGTCCTGACTCCTCCCCTGTATCAGCGTCACAGGGGCGCACAGCTTTCACCGCACCCCCTGCGACGCTGGGTCTCCTCGGTTGGCAGCTCTGCCGCCGATGAGACCCTGGGAGCTGCTTGCAGCGTAAGCAGCGTGATGACGTTCACGCCGCTTACACCGCTCTGCAGCTCCCACTGCTGAGCAGCTCCGGACCGGGACGCGCGGACCCAGGTGAGTAATCTTTTGTTATTTTATAATTACTTACAGGGGGCATCACTGGCTACAAGAGGGGGCACACTGGCTACAAGGGGGCACACTGGCTACAAGGGGGGCACACTGGCTGCAAGGGGGGCACACTGGCTACAAGGGGGAAACACAAGGTGGCTACAATGGGGTACACTGGCTACAATGGGGGCATCACTGGCTACAAGGGGGGCATCACTGGCTACAGGGGGGGCATCACTGGCTACAATGGATTCACATTGGCTACAGGGGTGGGCATCTCTGGCTAGAATCGATATTATTAACTATATGTATAATATGTACTGTTTTAGTGTCATTTTGTGCCATTTTGGTTGGTGGTGTGCCCCGGGATTTTTTAAGTGTAAAAAGTGTGCCGCGGCTCTAAAAAGGTTGAAAATCACTGGTGTAAAGGACACCACTCTTTGCAGAAGAGCAGGGTGCTAGATTTAGTTGCTGGTTAATCCCCGGTTGATTCAGTCATGTACATGGGATCCCTTTTGAATAACAGGGCTGTAAACTGGAACTCCGCTTGCTGTTTGTTCACATGTGGGCGCTGATAGCGGAAGTCACCCAAACTGCTTACCAAGAGAGAACAGATCTGGTTGATGATAACAGTTATGAGACACTTTTGTCACTTTTAGCCTCTTTCTCCAGCCTCAGCTTCTGATACTGATTGGCTGATAATAAAGGAGGATTCCTGTACCCCCCTCTTAGCCATTCTTAATGACCTAGCACCATTCTTTGATGGATCCACTGGTGAGGTGTCACAGCTGTGTGCTACAATTCAAATACTACTGGTAAATCCACGGCCGCACCATCCCTGATGCTCCTGTGTCTCCTTCAGTCTCTGGTGAATTGTACAACAACATTGGTAGCAGTGGTGATGGCAGTATATACATCATGTTATCACTGGAGCTTGTGATGGTCTACAGCGATCACAGGCCATACATACTGGTAACCCCACGGTGGCCAGTGATGGTGGAGCGTTCATGTGAGGATACAATGTTCTATGACACTGGACACATAGAGGAGCTTCCTATACAAGCTATCCAGCTCATGTTCCGATTCATCCAAGAGAGAGAAGACAACATCTACACTGTAATATCTCCTCAAATATTTCCCCTTATTATCTCCAGGAATTGTATTTTTATGTGGTTTTTATATTGTCTCATCTTCTTTCCATACAGGATCATCTCTGTTCATATTGTCTATATAGGATAATCTTCCCAATTTTCCAAAGATGAATAGAGACAGAGACGAGATGGCAAAAAGTATATTGAATTTCACTCTGGAGATAATCTTCCAGCTTACTGGAGAGGTAAGAGATTCTGATGATGTCACATTACATCATTCTTATCTATTGGTAATAACAGGTGATATGACTGGAGAGGTGATGAGAAAATTCTGATGATGTCACATTACATCATTCTTATCTATAGCAATAACAGATGATATGACTGGAGAGGGGAGAGATTCTGATGATGTCACATTACATCATTCTTATATATGGTAATAACATGATAAGACTAGATTGGTGATGGACTGTGGAAATATTTGTATTGACATTTTTCAATGTATCTCTCCTTAAACAGGATTACACAGTAGTGAAGAAGACCTCTATTGAGTCCTGCCCGGCCCCAATCACAGGGCCCTCACCTTATTACCTGGTGTATGGGAGAATTAATTTACAGAATATATTAGTAATCACCAACAAGATCATTGAGCTGCTGACTGGAGAGGTGATACTATATTCTATTATACTATACAGTAAGGGAGGGGACTGGTTGATAACCGTGTCATTGTTTGTGTCAGGTACCTATACGGTGTCAGGATGTCGCTGTCTATTTCTCCATGGAGGAGTGGGAGTATTTAGAAGAACACAAGGATCTGTATAAGGATGTTCAGATAGAGGATGAGCAGCCGCTCACATCTCCAGGTAATAGACATGACTACATGTTAGTCTTTTAAAGTAAAAAATTTCCATACATCACTATTACAGGAAAAAGTAATAAAATCTGTAATTTATCATATTATAAATACTTATCTGACTAATTTCCTCTTCTGCATTCATAATAGTTCACCCAGAAATCAGTAACAGTTTCTGTAGAGCAAAGAGAAGATGGACTTTTGTCTTTACTGACAGCTCTAGTTACAGCTGCCCATAAAAGTCTATGGAGAGGATGGGGGAAGAGGGGTTGTGAGCAAGGAGATGAAGCAACAAAGCACACAAGTTGTCACGAGCAGGTGTGGAGTCTTTAAAGCCCATTTACATGCCAAAGATGATTCCTTTCTTGGCCTGGAGGGTCCAGAAGGGATCAGATGCAGCAGCAGCTCTGGGATTCCACTCACTGACAAGTCTCAGTGAGTCTTAGTGGGTAGATGTGGTGGGGCTTCTTTAATAGTCAAAACCCTTTTCATGTTTAATAGTCAGTGCTGTATAAAAAAGTGTTCCTCCATCTCTCAGCCTTCCGAAGCCTCAGTGCTCTTCCTGGTTATTGAGTGATTTTAACCATTTATAGAAAGTAGCTTCTGTCCGTAGCCTAATAACCATTGAATTGGAGGCCATATTACAGAGCTGTCAGTCTACCACTCCTTAAGCCAATATTTAAAATGAAAGGACACCACTGACCACTAGCTGCTATAATAATTTTTTGTCGGAAAAAAACCTTGAACCTACTTACCCTCCCTTCCCTGACCATCTGCTCATCCGCCTTCCCTAAGGACAACAACACTATCTTCCATAAACCCCTGGGGCTCTATGCATTCTCACTGTATAGGACCTCAAAATATCTCATGGACACTCTGTCTAATGGTTCCTTCATTTTAGGAGGAACCATTCAAGGAACATATTAGTGGCCATGGTCATGATTTGATGTTACAGCATATAGAATTATTGTATGTATAGTGTTTTATAGATGAGCGGTTCTCTATTTGCTGTACACTGTGTGGCCCAAGGATTCTGCTTTATATATTATGTATAAGATCCTTTGGAATAACAGATTAATCTTGGTGTAGAAATGGCCAAACGTTTTCTGTATGGAATATACTTTTTATAAAGCTTGAGCTATTGGTAGGAGACAGGCACTAATATATTGTGGAAGACGCTGCTACACATTCTTCTGCCTGTACTTTTATCAGATCCTCCAGGGCCACAATATCAGTGATGGCAGTAATATTTTCTTTACCAACTTTTTCTTAAAAATGCAGTAAGACAGAGAAAATACACATACATCCTCACAGGACCTTCTCCTCTGCTCTCTTCTTGTCAGCTCCTCACACAGCCGTCTCCAAGATTTCTCCCGTGCTTCCCCCACACTCTGGAACTCACTGCCCCAACACATCAGACTCTCCTCCACTTTCACCAGCTTCAAAAGCAACCTGAAAACCCACCTCTTCAGGACTGTCTATAACCTACAATAACCCTGCTGCTACTGTGCTACCCCACAAAAATGTCTGCCCCTCACCTTCTGTCTCTTTCCCCCTTTCCTTGTAGATTGTAAGCCTTCGCAGGCAGGGTTCTCTTTCCTCCTGTTCCAGTTGTTAGTCACAGATTGCCACCATTGTACTTGTTATGTATGTAACCCCCTTGAATGTACAGCATCTGGAATTAATGGTGCTCTAAAATAAATAATAATATAATAATTTAACCTTACACTGGCCCCAAAGCCATGACTATTTCACATAGGCAGGTCTGTATTTGTCAATAGGTACTAGGACTTGGGTTGTCTAAAGTAGCAGGGGCAACACTAGCACTTTAACAAGTTTGTTTTTTTTTTGTTTTTTTTGGAGGGGGGGGTTTGGTACTGCTGTTTGTTTGACTCATTTACCTATTATCATCTGCACCCCTTTAAACACCATGGCTGCTGGCGGTTTCTTGACCTGTAGTACTATGTATGCTGCTGGACACTTGTTTACACTCTTGCAGTAGCATAGAGAGTACTTCATGCAGTGAAACCAACTCTGGCCCGGCTGCAAAGATGAGTGTTTGAGTTTTGAACAGTGCAAGTCAGTACCAGCTTTGAACATCCCCCCACTTATTCATGTCCTGGTGGCTGCTGCATATAAAAAGCAAAGGGCAGCAACATAAAAAAGATACAAACTTTTTCACTCATTTAGGGGCACATAATATTGCCCATAAAACTGCAGTATTAGCTAAAAACTGTACACCCTTTACCCACCACATGTAGACATGTACCCTTAATGCGATGTATTAACCCTCTGGTCATGCCCTCAGCCTTGCTTTGTGTTGAAGAGCATGCAGCTGTCAGGGAGTGTGTGAGCTGGACACCACCTAATATCATTGATATCGGTGGTGTTCACAGAAAAGTACACCAACAGTCACATGAAGCAGGAAAATGAAACATATTGTAACGGCTGGGTAGTGGATCCTCTGGACCACCGCAAGCGATGATAGTTAAGCTACGCCAGGGAGCGGAGTCTAAGTAGCCCCCGGTATTCACCAGAGCCCGCCGCAAAGCGGGATGGACTTGCTGCGGCGTAAGGGCTACCAGGTCGCTACCTCTGACGTGACTTGCTTGCGATGGCGACCGAGGTGCAGCGAGGTACAGAATCGTAATCCAAGAATCGTAGTCGTGGGCAGGTAGGAGGGTCAGGGCAGGCAGCAGAGGTTCTTGGTCGTGGACAGGCAGGAAGGTCAGGGCAGGCGGCAGAGGTTCGTAGTCGAGAAACGTAGCAAGAGGTCTGGTACACGGTAAGGCGAGAATACACTTAAGGAATGCTTTTTCTAAGGCACGAGGCAACATAGATCCAGCAAGGAGTGATGATGAGCGAAACCTTAAATAGGGGAAGAGCCCGGCAATTAGCCAAGTACCGGGGTGCTGGCCCTTTAAATTTCCGAGAACGAGCGCGCGCGCCCTAGGGATCGGGTACGCGCGTGTCGGCCGGCAGAGGACGCGGACAGGACAGGCACGAGGTCAGGTGAGTCTCTGAGTGCTGCGGACCCACCGCTCGTCCTGCAGCCCGCGCCGCCACCCGACCCCGGCAGGCACCCCGGGGGAGGGGGGGGCGGCCACGGGTGCGCCTGCGGGCCGAGGAGCGGGACCACCCGCTACACATATCAATAAAAAGATTCACCACTAGATGATCCAGACCACGGACAGAGGAAGAATGGTGCAGGGTTTAGTGAGGATTCAATTCGGATACACTCCAGGAAAGGGAGAGTAATAGCAGTAACTGTCCTTAACTAACTGTTCTTAATGCTATCCCTCAAAAGCTCACTCTATAACCACTTATAACACCAGAACCTCTTTCCTTGATAGGAACCCTAAAGTCTTTCCTCAAATATGTCCATTAGCAACAACTGACCCTTATTCAGCAAGAGGCCTGAGGATCCAGTGAGTCCAGCAGGGCCCAGCAGACACTAGACAACCTCCAAACCTATATTTCTCAAAAACTAAGAAGTCCCAACCTAGGTCAAACAAGACAAGAACCAGCCAGACACAATCAAACTGAGAGGACAGAGCAATACCACACAGTAGAACTGGATAAGATCCAAATGGTTAGCTGATGTACAAAATATTGTAAGTAGTTGCCCTGCAACCACTGTAAGCAAAGCACACAAGATAGACAACGTAAAAACGGACTGCTGTTCACCATCCCGCTGATGGTAACAGTCCTCTTACATTTCCTTGCTTAACTAGATATAGTGGTGATAGGTACACTACTGATACATGAACTTGTAACTTTCACACAGTAGACGGAAATTGCAAAAGATGGCCTGATGGCCAAACATCACGTTCTACTGGTCCTTGCTCAGATGTCTGGTGTTAGTACTGTTGTGCTATAATTGTGTTGTAATATAGAAATGTTATAAAATATCAATATAACTTTCAACTATTACATTAATTAAAATTAATAAAATCTCTATTATTTTTGATAGGTGAATATACCAGGAGTTCAGAAGGACATATAATATTGCCAGCTTTTAAAGGAGATAATGGTGGTATTACAGAAGATACATCTGAACAGCAAGCTGTTCTCTCAGATGTACCCTCACCTATTCCCACCAAAGATCTGTCATCTGATTCTTTTGAGCAGGTACTACCTTCTGATTCCCTACAGACTGTTATGCAAATTAAAAATTACAGAAGGGGTGTTGAACATCAAAAAACTCACCTACAAGATCAGCCATTTTCATGTTCAGAATGTAGCAACTGCTTTACTCAGAGATCAGATCATGATAAACATCGAAGAATTCACAGAAAGGATAATTAATTTTTATGTTCAGAATGTGGCAAATATTTAGGAAATCAAGTCTTGTTCAACATCAGCGAAGTCACATGAGAGAGGCCATTTTCATGTTCAGAATGTGACAAATTTGTATTCAGTAATCCGATTTTGATAGACCTGGAAGAAATCGCACAGGAGAGAAGCCATTTTCATGTTGAGAATAAACAGTAGCAAAGGTTTTACTCAGAAATCAAATCTTGCTGTTCATCACATAATTTAAATATGTATATTTTTTAAATCCCATCTTGTTACACATATCAAAACAGCCTTCACTCATTAAAGGTAGACTTGAGCTCACCATGGCACAAAACCATTCTTTTCCATACTCTTTTGGTTGAATTTCTTTAAGAGGGAAATTTATACTTTTAAGGAAAACTATAAATACAAGGAAAATGGGGGAAAAAATAATTTATCCTTTTGAGTATTGAAGCATTTTCATCTGTGGCACGCTCCTAGTTTTTCGCAAAGTATGTCCAATAAACTATTTGAGGAGTGAAGGAGAAATGGGATGAAACTCCCAGTAAGAATTGATTGACAGATATGCTTTAAGTTATCCCCAATATTTGCAATGTTTTCGGATAAAGTGTAAGATGTGTTATCTAAGACTCACTGAGGAACATATCAAATGAAGGACATTTACATAATTTTGATATAATGGTGAGTTTTCCCACCCATTGCTTCACAATCTCGACCATGTGTCAACAACTGTCTCCGGTACTCTTACCCACCTAAATAATGGCGTCCCCAATTTAATGACCCTGAGGTGGGTTTAAAGATAAAATGTGGATGGATATCAGCCTTTAAAGCCACAATAAATAAACTTTGGCATTGCACTCCATCCTGAATAATTCATAGGGCTATCCTAGCCTTAAATTTTCTTCCCATACTTTTTTTTTTAAATTATTTTAACAAATATTCACCTCAAGTCCTAAGTGTAGCAAATATTATACACAACTGTATAATCATAGCCATTCCTTTTTTGACAGGGGTGGGAAATATTGTTTAAGAGATATTCAGTGGGTACGGAAAATATTTAGCCCCATTAAAATTTTTCACTCTTAAAGGGGATTTGCCAGAATGCAAGTTTCTTAGCTCTCTCCTTAGCACAGGGAGAATGTCAACAAATCACGCTGAGTCATGAAGGCTGCAGGGCTGAGAGGGAGTGGGTGAGTAAGGAGTGAGGAAAAAGGGAGCGTCTCAAAACTTAAGTGAAATAATAAACAGTACAACAGCGGATTCTCAATACAGCAAGACACAGCCTCAGACTGCACTTTCTACCCGGTGCCTTAAAAGCTCATTAATTTTGCCTGTCATCAGATAAGAAGTGTTTTCACGCAAGCGCAGCCTGTCAGCTCCTGGTCGTGTCTAGTGGAAGCTTTGAGGTAACTAAGGGGGATTGAGAAATGCTGTAGCTCTCAGAGTCTTCACTTTTTTTAATGACATATATTTAGAAAAGTGATTAAATACCCATTTTGGAGGATCCCACCTCAACATTACATGGTGGCAAAACCCCTTTAAGATCCCAAAAGATCATTTTTTTGTGCTCATTAATGTACACTCTGCACCTCATCTTGAAAGAAAAACAGAAATGTAGATATTTTTGCAAATTTATTAAATAAGAATTACTGAAATATCACACGGTCTTAAGTATTCAGACCTTTTGCCACGACACTCATATTTAACTCACATTCTGTCCATTTCCTTTTGATCCTCCTTGAGATGGTTCTACTCCTTCATTAGAGTCCAGCTGTGTTTAATTAAACTGATTGGACTTGATTAGTAAAGGCACACACCTGTCTATATAAGATCTCAGAGCTCACAGTGCATGTCAGAGCATATGAGAATCATGAGGTCTAAGGAACTGCCCATGAAGCTCAGAGACAGAATTGTGGGAAGGCACAGATCTGGTTAAGGTTACAAAAGAATTTCTGCAGCACTCAAGGTTCCTAAGAGCACAGTTGCCTCCATATTCCTTAAATAGAAGAAGTTTGGGACGACCACAACTCTTCCTCTTCAAGAAGGATCCCAGACTATGAGAAATAAGATTCTCTGGTCTGATGAGACGAAGATTGAGCTTTTTGGTGTTAATTGTAAGCGGTCTGTGTGGAGAAAACCAGGCACTGCTCATCACCTGCCCAATACAATCCCAACAGTAAAACATGATGGTGGCAGCATCATGCTATGGGGGTGTTTTTCAGTTGCAGGACGACTGGTTGCAATTGAAGGAAAGATGAATGCGGCCAAGTACAGAGATATCCTGGATGAAAACCTCTTCCAGATGCTCTGGACCACAGACTGGGCTGAAGGTTCTTCTTCCAACAAGACAATGACCCTAAGCACACAGCTAAAATAACAAAGCAGCAACTCTGTGCCCATTCTTGACCAGCCCAGCCAGAGCCCTGATCTAAACCAATTTGAGCATCTCTGGAGAGACTTGAAAATTGCTGTCCACCAGCATTCACCATCCAACTTGAGGGAACTGGAGAGGATCCCCAAATTCAGGGGTGAAAAACTTGTTGCATCATTCCCAAGAAGACTCATGGCTGTACTCAAAGGGGTGCTTCTACTCCATTCCGAGGAAAGGTTCTGAATACTTATGAGAGAGTGTACATTAATGAGCCAAAAAGTGAAATTTTTGAAACATACCAAAATGCTGAAATGAAACAAATAGTGAAAAATGTATAGGGGTCTGAGTACTTTACATACCCACTGTAGTCCTCAACCGTTAGATTTATATCCATGTCAACTATATTTCATTACTGGGATCATTCAGATAAGGGATTGACTCTCTCAAAAGTCCCATCCAGTCATAATTCACACTGAGCTACTCTTACCAAAAAGACATATTCAAGGCTTTTGGCTTTTTAACTTGATACAACAGCCAACTCTCCTAAAAACAGTTAAAAGATTTAATGCATTTGAACATTTGCCAAATCCGGCAAAAAAAGAAAAAAAAAATCAAATAAACCATAAACTTCATGGCATCTTTAGGATCAACTTGGGGGTCACCATTAGATTTAAGAAAAAAAAACTTTTTGTTAACCCTTAACCCCTTTCTATGGTGGTGATTTTTGTATACATGATGTCTGTTTTGCTTTCTGCTTTCCAGAAGTTTAGTTTTCTCATCTACACACCTGTGCAAGCACTTGTTTTTTGCATTTTTTTTATGTATTTTTTTAATGCCACTATTTACTGTTTAATGTAATGTTCTAGGAAAAAAAACTAGAAAAAAAATCAACTGCGTGATTTCTCAGAGGGTTTTGCTTTTATGGATATCACTTTGTGGTATAAATGATATGTTATCTACTTTGCAAGTCAGCATGATTCCACCAATACCAAATTTTGTAGTGTTTTCATCATGTATTGCTACTATTAAATATAGCTATATTTGTTTTGTTTTGCATAACCTCTTTCCGAGAACAATAACTTTTTAATAACAACTCCTTCCTACCAGGTGACATCATCACAGGTCCTGTTACCACACAGCAGTCACATGGCTCAGGCCCTGCAGATGAAGGTATATGTGTATCTTTAACTTCTTCATCACTGACTGTATTATACACTATCGGTGTCAAATTATTGATTTAGGTCACACTTAAGGCATCAGGTAAGGGGCTCACTTTGGTTTTCTAATTAGTATAGTGTGTGAGAAAGAAGAGACAAAGCACATAAAAGAAGTTTTTGGTGTTTGTGGAACCTGCTTTCTCTCCGGAGACCAAGGCCCCCTCCCCCCCCAGACTGTTGTAGAAATTCATACAAAAATATATAAGATTAAGGCACAGAGCCAATCAGTCATTAACACATTAGAAAGTCTGCCATAATGTTGGGGTCTTTTCACCAACTGGTTAAGTTCTTTCCCTGAGGCCATGGTTGAAGAAGCCTGCGTAGGCAATACATCGTGGGGCTTTTAGCGCTCCTCCCCCAGGGGTAGTCCTCCTACCGTTTGTGGGATTTATATACACATTCATATTTGACATATTTTGGTAATTTTCAGATGTTTGCTTAGGTGGGATTATTTTGGAGACTATTTTTTGCACCTTTTTACTTGCAATTTTGTGGTATAGCATATGCATTGTTTTTTTGGGTCACACAGGCAATTTTTTAAATTTTTTATGTATGTTCAAAGATGTACAGTATGCGCCGCAGTATATCGTGTCTTTCGGGAGCTCGTGCTCATGCGCGCTTACCCCCGCGGAGCGGGGAGGAGGGGGCGGCAGCCCACCGGTCCCATTGATATTCATTACTCACGGCGCGTATTCGCCGCAAGTAATTGACATGTCACTTATCTCCCCGTGCATTCAATACGATCATATTGTACGAGTGGGGAGAGGAGGCGTAATCCATAGTTCTCTATGAGAACTATGGATTACTGTAATTGCAGCGCGCATCTCGCCCGTATTAGAGCGCAAATACGCGGCTAAATGCGCGCCAAAATTAGCCTGTCTGAACATACCCCTAGTGTTTTCAAACTTTTTGTGTTGGATTTTATACAATAAAGATACATTTCATTATCCAGGTCACCTACATTTGTGACACTTTTTCCTCTTCCCTTGCTTTTTGTGTGCATTTTTGTTCAGAAGTCGCATGTTTTTGAGCTTTTAATAGTTCCCTTCCCATAGCTTTGTATTCTTACACAGATATGAGAAAGAGGGCCATTTCCTGTCTGTGGTAATAAGGGGGTTTTAAAATCGAACCCCAAAAGATTTTTTTTAAAACCCTTACGGGGGAAAGGTGATTTTTGCGGGGGAATCCCGGGGGACTTTTATATTTAAAAACACCCCTAGAGTTTAAAATGAGGGGTAAAATTTGTGTGTCAGGTACCTATAAGGAGTCAGGATGTCCCTGTCTATAAAAAAGAAGTTTTCCGGGGGGAAAAAATTAAGGTCTTTAACATGGTTTAAAAATGGAGGATCGGGAAAACCCTTTCCCCATTTTTCGGGTAAAAGCCCATGATTTAAAAAAAATCTATTAAATTTATATCCGGGTTAAAAAACAACTTTCTAAAACCCCAATTTTTAAAAGGGGGAAAATAAAATTTTTAAAATTAAAATTTTTTCTTAGGTTTGGGTGCCTTTTCCCCCCCAACAATGAAAAATTCCCTTTTTAAATTAAAATTTCTTTTTTTTCTACTATCGGTAATAAATTTTCCCATTTTGTTTCCCCCCCTTTTGATTTGTAATGGACAAATTTTAAATATGAAATTTTAAAAAATTAAATAGGGTAAAAAATTTTCCCAAGTTTAAATTTAATTTTAAAAAATTTAAAAATTTATTTTTTTCCTTGGGGTTTTAAAACCAGGAGCTTGGGGAAAACATTTAAGTTTGCCCTTTTTTTACAGCAGAAATATGGGGGTTTATTAAAAAAGATACATGTAAAGGAAATTCTATTATTTCGGATACGTTCTCAGCCCCCCCCACTAAAGATCTGTCACCTGATTTTTTTAGGCAGGTCCTATCTTCTGATTCCCCATGGACTGTTAAGCAAAATAAAAGTCACAAAGAGGGAGTTAGACAACAACAGTGTTACAGAGGAGAGAAGCCATTTTCATGTTCAATTTTGGTTAAGGTTTTACTGTAAATCAAAATCTTGATCAACTTAAAAAATTCACACGGGAGAAAAAGCCTTTTTCCCATTTTCAAATGTGGAAAATTTTTTTTTAAAACTATAAAATTAAATTCCCCTTGATCAAAATGAAAACTCACATTTGGAAAAGAACCCAAATTTTAAATGTTCAAGTGGGGCAAATGTTTTGCTAAAAAAAATCAGGCTTGGGAAACAAAAAAATTTCAAACAGGAAAGCCCCTTTTTTTATGTACAGAATGTGAGGGCTTTGTTTTATTGAGAAATCAATCTTGTAAAACAATAAAAAGAACTCAAGGGGAAAGAGAAACCATATTCATTTTTAAAAATTGGAAAATTATTTTTTCTTAAAAATCAAGTCTTGTTAGACATCTAAAAAGTAAACAAAGGAGAAAAACCAAAATTTTCATGTTTAGAAGGGTAGCAAAGGGTTTTATTTGCAAAATCAAAACTTTTTAAAACATCTAAGAACTCCACAGGAGAAACCCATTTTCAGTTTGAAAGGGCAAAATGTTTTGCTCAAAAAATCGAGTCTTGAAAACATAAAAAAAATCCCAAAAGGAAAGAAAAACCCGGGGTTTTTTTGTCAAAAAATGGGGTTTCTTTGTTTTAATTGAAAATCAAGCCCTTGAAAAACATCAAAAAAATAAACCTGGAGAAAAAAACCTTTTAAATGTTCAGAATGTAAAAAACCGGTTTTTCAATAAAATCAAGCCTTGTTAACCCCTCCCCGGAACCCAAAACCAGGGATAAACCGTATTCATGTTTAGAATGTGGCAAATGTTTTAGAGTGAAATCAGATCTTGATAAACATCTAAGAACTCACACAGGAGAAAAACCATATTCATGTTCAGACTGTGACAAATGCTTTACTCTGAAAACAACTCTTTTTTCAGCATAAAAAGAACCACACGGGAAGGGGAAAGTTATTTTAAATTTTTCAAAATGGGGAAAATGTTTTTTACTAAGAAGTCATTTTTTGGTTTTTCAACATCAAATGTGTTTTTAAAAGAGAGAAACCATTTTGATTTTCCCCAAAGATACAGATGTTTAACCCCTTAGTACAAGTATGTTTTCAGTAGCCTGTTTCCTCACACTGACATACATGTATATGATTCTGATCCTATGGGCACAGGAGATCCTTTTACACTGACAGGCAATAATGCTTTGAAACACCCCATAAAAGTTTGGGTTTTACAGAGAATCGCAAATGAAAATCCTTTGTTTGCTTAAAAAATTGATTTTATTGTTGAAACAGTAGTAACCAACAAAAAACACCCCCACATACATGGTACTGCTGCGATGTAATGACCCTATTAATTATATTGATATTATTGCAATTGCATTGCAAAAACGATGGAGGACTTTTTTTTTTTTTCTCATTTCCCCCAACCCCCAAAAAACAAATTTAAACACTATATATAGTATATCAAAAAAATTTAAAACCCGCAAAATTAAATTTTTCGGGGGGAAAATTTTCCATGAACCCCCTTTTTCACAAAAAGGGTTTGCGATGTTTTTTTCTTAAAAAAATTTGAAATTTCAACAATTTCCCAATTTAAATTTTTCATATTTTTTGGGACCCCTTTGTGATCTTTTAAAAAGGGGCTTTAAAGGCAAAATTTTCAAAAAGTTTTTTCCTCATCTGCTGGTCCAACCCTTTTGGCATCAGAGCCCAAAAAAATACCTTTCATTTTATCAACAGTACCTCCCTCATTGCGGGGGTTCAAGCAGGACCCCTGAGACCCGAAGTTGGGGGCCCCTGAGGTCCCCAGAATTTTTTTTTCACGGTTGGGAACAGGATAAAGGAAAATTGAAAAGAGTCACAGGGGAAAATAGTGGACACCTTTGGCTCCATCATACAATATGAACTCTTTCCCTTTTAAACAATTTTTTCTGCAGAAACCCGAAAATTTTCCCCAAAAACTCCCGGCATGTTTAAAGGGGGAAAGAGGGGAAAACCAAATGTCATTCAGACCCAAAAAGTAACCATTTACATTTAGTGGGGGTGGGGGCTTGATGACCTGACCCCCAAACCCCCAAGGGACAGGGAGCTTGCCAGGGGGCCGCTACGGTCCCAAAAGGGATCGGTGGTCCCCGGTGAAGTTCAGTGATGAAAGTTGATTCACTCTGAGCATAAATTTTTCAACCAAAGATGGGTGAAAGACATAAGAAAAGGGGCTTGCTTTTTTCCCAAATCATTTACCCCCTTGGCCCGGTTTTTCCCCAACCCGGCAGAACCCCCCTGATGTAAAAAGTTAAAAAAGGTTGACATTAAAAACTTGTGCTTTTTACCTCTCTTAAAAGTTCCCGGAGTTTTTGCACCCCCCATCAAAAGGTTTCACAGGCATTGTTTACAAAGAAGCGGGGCATCAGTGTTTATGGAGCCAAAAAGGGCGTTTTTCCCCTTTTTCCCTTTTGTGCCCCTTCCAGTCCCTCTGTATTTCTGTTGCAATCTGTGGGCACCCATGACCACTTTTGTGGTTTGAGCTCCTGTGAAGCCTCACAATGGTAGTGTACTGTTGATTAATTTTTAAAAGGGGTTTTTTTTTGGGCTCATTGGCCAAATGTTTTTAACACCGTTGGGGGAGGAAACAGTTTAAAAAGATTTCTCTAAATTTAATTGGGCAAATTTTTGGGGGCAAAAAAATTTTTAAAAGTTAAAAACCAAAGAGGACAAACACAATTACTTCTATACAAATCTGTGGTGAGGCCACACATCTAATATTATGTACAGTTTTGGGGGGTAGTAGGGGAAAAAGGCATAGCGGGAAACAGGTAAAGAGGGGTGACTAAAGCTGTTAGAAAAAATGGTTTTTTTTGTACTAACCCCGAAGGTTTAAAAAAGCTTTAAACTGAAAAAAGCGGATGATCCTGATGTAATTTAACTGTGTACAATATGTGACTGATTTGGGAAGAGATCTTCCTTTTTGATCTAAATTTTCACCTATGCCCGTTAAATTTTGAAAAAGAGGGGGTCCTCTAAGGGTTTTCAGGAAAGAAGGTTTCACCCCTATTTTATAGACCAGATTCTTTTAACTCAATTTAAAAATTTGGGGACCTATGGAAAAATCGTAATGAAAAGGATTTATTAAAAAAAGTTCAAGGGGAAAGGGCCCGGAAGCTTTCTTTGAAAAATTTTAAAAATTTTTAGGGTTTTGGGGCCCCGGATTTCCCGGAGATGAACATGGTTCCCGGATTTTTTCTGGGGTTTCCAGATCGGAGTCGGGGAAAAAAAATTTTTTTTGTTTGGGGGGGAATTTTGGGGTTTCAGTCAAAGTGGTTTTTGGCCTTCCCCTTTAAATTTTTTATTTGGTTTGGGTATAACAGGGCCAAAGGGCAAGGCCATTTGGAATCGCTCCCCCCCCCCTCCACCCTGAAGAAAAAATTAAAGTCCCCCCAGCCCTTTTTCTGAGGGATGTGCATTTTTCTCCCCAGCTTGCCCGGGTGAGAAAAAAGGGAAAATTGTGGGCCCGCACAAGTGATGTTTTAGTTGGGCTATTAAGTTTTATTTATATAAAATAATATGTTGTTATACAAAAATAGTTTTTTTTGACAATTTTTTTTGAATTAACCCCTATAATGGTTTGTACCTAACCAGATACTAAATGCCCACAAAAAGCAGCAAATTTTACAAACCCTGGTTTGTATTGCACAAACCAGTAGAAACCCGACCAATTTTTAACAAAAAAAGGGGCCCCCCCCAAAAAAAAAAGGCCCTTTTTTTTTTGGGAAAAAACTAGGAACCCCCACAGCGAAATCTAAATTTGGAAAGAGTTTTTCCTCAAATTTAAAATGAAGCCCCGCAGGAGTCTACAAGTGAAGGGATTTGAGCCCAAAAAACCCTTAAGTTCAACTGCAGGGCAGCTATTTCAGGGTATTTTTGGGCCCCCAGGGCAGTGCAGCGTTTGCACTTACTGGGGTTTGGGTGGGTGAAAGGGAAGGGGTGGCTTTGAAAGGGGGAAAAAAAAACTTCTCCTTAGGGGTTTCCACCCAAAAAATTTATCGGTGTGGGGGAAATTTTCCTTTTTCCCTTTTAGACCTCATAACTTTTTTTTCATAAAGAAAGGGTTGTTTGGGGAAAAAACTGGGAAGTCCACAGCGGGGATCCCATTTTGGGTGTAGGGTTTTCCTCCCTTAAGGGTTTGGCTCAAATCCCTTTCACTTTGCTAGGCTCCTGTGTTCCTTTTTTTCCCAAAAAAAGGGCCCGGAAAAAATTTGGGCATCACCTTTTGTACCGGATTCTTTGGGGTAAATTTTTGTTCTGTTTAGTTCTGTTACATCTGTTGGGGTAGATTCCAATATAAACGGGTGCTCTGCAGACCCTTTTAGTGATACGGTGCATTTGCAAACCAGTGACCCCACAGGGGGATGTCTTCTCGGGGAAGGGCCCCTTTTCCCTTTTCCCTTTCTCCATTTTGGGTTTAGAAGGCCAAAGATAAATTCTCCCGACCACAATTTGTACCTGCAGAATCTTCCACACAAACATCTTAGATTCCTTATTTTTCCAGCACTTAGCTATCAATTCCCACCTCTGTATAAACTTTGCATGGGGTTTGTATTTTGTATTGGCACTAGGCCGCATAAACACAATGGTTGGGGGAGTGTCAAGTGAGTCTATAGCTAACAGGCACAATCTTCTGGGAGGAGATGAAGGACCAACCCACTGTAATTGTGACCTGTACCCCCCTAGGATCATATTGTGTAAAGTTTAATACGGTCATGTTTTTTGTAGTGTTCCTATTTTTCTACAGGCTCCCTCCTTTAGACTATGTTCAAGTCATTGGACTGTGTCGGACCAACGTTGGATCCATTTCTTTCATAAAATGGTCAATGTGGTCAATGTGTTGAATTAAATAAATTGTATTTCTCTGTTTTCTCAGTGTTTTTTTTTTCAATTATTTTACTTCTGTTTTGGTATTAGATACATCTCTGCATTACTCTCCATAGGGCTTGATATCACGCAGCAGTGTTTCTTGTCACCAAAGGCAAACACTAACCCCCTTGCACTATTACTCTAGCACCCAACACATCGGGCTAACTGGGAAGAGCCAGGTTGCCCCTCAAAACAGGGCCCCGTTTAAAGTTATGGTCCGCTTCTGGAGTGGCTGTAGGCTGGTATTTTTAGGGTATGAAAGAACCAGTATCCATGAACCTTCCAAACCTGATAGTATTGGCCTGCAGTTGTTAGTTTTACCTTGGCTGATTATGAAAAAGTAGTGAACCCACATTGTCTTTTTTAATTCATTTGTTTAGTGAAAAAAATTTAGAAAAAAAAAAATTAATGGGTTTTCCTTTTAAAACCCCTTTTAAAATAAAGCCCTGGTTAAAAAACCCAGAGATGCAGGCTTTAACTATAAAATGGGAAAATCCCGGTTTTTGGACCCCCTTTCCTCCTAAAAAACCAGCTCGCATTTTCCCCGAAGCAGATTTTTAAAAATTTTTATTGGGCTAAACCGGGCTGACAAATTTAACCCGGTTTTTTATATGGGATTGGGGACTGATGATTTGGGGCCCAACCCGGCCCTTTTGGAAATGAAAGGTTTTTACAAATTTAAAAATTATTTGTTTATATCCAGATACAGAGAAAATTTACAACAGGCTCAAGCAAAGATCAGAATTTAAAACCCTTTTTTCACGGGAACAAAAACTTTCTTAAGCTTTTTCAAAATTTGGGAAAATTTTTCCTAGCCCCCACCTTCACAGAGTCCTCTCCGAATTTGTATCCATCCTTTTGATTAAAATAGGGAAAATATCTATCTATTTTGACCGGAGTTGAAGCTTTCAAAAGAACAGACGAATAAAATTTACCCTTTTTTTAAAAAAGTTAGCAGGGAAACTGAACCTCACCCCCCATGCCTTATGACTGTCTAAATGCCTTTCTTTTTACCACTACTCCCCCTGACATTTGGGCAGGTTTAACCCCATTTTCCCCCTGACGGGGGACAGTTTTAAAAATATTCTCTGTCCCGGCGGGAAAGGGTTTTCCCTTAAAATTTCCCTCCCGGGCAGAGCAGGTTTTCCCCTAAGGTTTTTCCTCCCGGGGGGACAGGTTTTTTCCCGTGTTACTCCTCCTGGCAGGGGCAGGTTTACCCTGTGTTTTCCTTCTCTGTCGGGGGGCGGGTTTTCCCCTTTAAACCCCCTGGCAGGGGCAGGTTTAAACCCCAGTTATTACCCAAGAACCCGTTCCCTGTTTTACTTTATTTAAAAGAACTGGGTGGGGGCTTTTTCTGCAAGACTGTCAATGTAGAAAAATGTGAGAAACCCTCCCGGTTACAAACCCGATTCCCCCGATCTCTATAGGGGGTCCCCCCATCAAGATGTGGGCCCGCGAACCCGGAAGTTGTGAGGTGGGCATACATGGGGAGGGGTTGTTTTTTGGGACGATCACTGTGGAGTTCGGTGGTACAGTCCCCCCAACATCCACATGATGCCAGGACCCCAAAGGGTTTCCCGCAGAACATTGCCCATTTTTCACTGTCTTTCCCCCATCTTGGGCTTTTTCCCTAAGGGGGCCTGCTGCCATTTTCCCGGGAAAATGATGCAACCCCCCGTCCCCATGATGGGAAACCGGATGCCTCCGACCAGGACGCTCCAGCTGGGACTTTTGGGGGGTGGACAGGGGGGCGCATGGGGCCCCCTGATCGGTTTTGCAGCTCGGGGGGCCTTTCAAAAGCAGGAGATTTTTTAGCAAAATTTTTCCTAAATCACCAATTATTTGGAAGAATCAAAACCCCCCCCCCCCCCCTCCCCTTCACACAACCCACACAACACACACACGTTAAAACACGTGTTTCCGGGGCATCGGATGGGAAATTTTTTTTTTAGGTGTATTCCCCAAAAAAAATTTCTTTTAGGAAAAAAACCCGTTTAAAAAAGTAAGAGGTTTTTTCTGATTTATACAGACCAAAATAGCAAAAAAAAAAACAAAAAATCCAACGGGGGTTTAAGGGAATGAAGAAAACAGCTGTGTGGATACGACATAACTGGGTGAGAAAGGGAAAAAAACAGTGTATTTCAGGGGGGTCCAAAACACCCGGCCCGCTACACACAAACGTTAACACACACACAAAGGGGTCAGCTAAGGGGACGTTTTCCCCCCCAAAACAGCCTCAGTACAGGCGTTTTACACACACACAGCTAGCTAAGGCAATTACACAAGGTTTAGCTAAAAGGCCATTTAAAAAACACCACGGCCCCAGGCAATTACAACACACGTTTACCCCAGGCAAATTCCCCACAACACGGCTTTTAGCCACAGGCACGTTAAAAAACCACCCGGTCAGCTAAAAGCACGTTAACACAACCCCAGCTACAGGGATGTTTTCAAAAACCCCCGGCCAAAACACAACCCCATTAAAACACAGGTCAGCCAGGCACGTTACACCACACGGGGTCAGTCAGGCAGTTTAAAGCGGTCACTACAGGCATTTTACACACACAAAGGCTCAGTACAGGATGTTACACACACAAGGGGTCGCTACAGGCATTACCACACAAAGGCCCCTACAGGCCCTTAAACACAACGGGCCCGGGTAAAAGCCCATTACACACACGGCTCAGCCACGCCGTTTCACCCCAAGGGGGTCAGCAAAAGGGACGTTACAAGCGGCTCAGTTAAAGGGACGTTACACACCACCTCAGCCACAGGGAGTTACACCCCAAAACCGGGGGTCAACAGGCCCCGTTACACACAACCCCGGGTCAGACAGGGACTTTTCAACACACAGGTTTTTTAAACCCCAGGGACAAGTTAAAACACACGCGGTCAGCTAAGGCACGTTTACCAACAAAACGGGTCAAACCACAGGGGCTTTTCACACACACGCCCGGGTCAGCTACAGGCACGTTACAAAAAACACGCGGTCAGCCCAAGGCCGTTACAAAACCCCGGGTTCAGGGTAAAGGCACGTTTAAAAACACGCGGTCAGCTACAGGCATTTACACACACGCGGGTCAGTACACCCCTTTAAAAAACACGCGGCTCAGCCCACAGGCACTTTTAAAAACCACGCCTCGCAAAAGGGGACTTTTAAAAACAAAAGGGGGCTAGTACAGGCACGTTTTAAAACACAAAACGGTCAAACTACAGGCACGTTTTAAAACACACAAAAGGCCAGTACAGCCCTTTTACACACACCCCAAAGACCCAGTACAGGCACGTTTTACACACAACCCCCGGGTGAGGGACAGGCAAAGTTACCCCCAAGGTCAGTACAAAGGCAAAGTTATAAAAAACACGGGGCTCAGTACAGGGACGTTAAAAACACAAAAGGCTCCGTACAAACACATTACACACACAAAACCCCCTACAGGCACATTAAAAACAAAACGGGTCAGCTACAGGCACATTAAAAACAAGGGCCCCGCTACAGGCACCAGGGTCGGGCTTTGGGCCCTGGGGGATCAGTGATTTCCCCGGGGGGGCCCTGAGGGGGCTGTGGGGCCCCCCCAGGCAAATTTCCCCCCGGGTCCCCCGGGGGCCCTCCCCGAAACCCGGGCCCTGAACGCCCGGGACCTTGTCCAGAGCGTCAGGGGCCCTGGCCCGGAAGTTTGGGGCTAAAAGTCCCCCCAAACCCCCCGCGCGCGTTGTCAGCGGAAACCGAAACACCCACTTTTGCTTCGACCCCCACTGATTCCCCTCGGAGGCCCCAAAGGGCTAGGTTTTAAGCCTGCCAGGGGCGGGCCCCCAGCGGTGACCTAGGGGGCGCTTTGAGTCATTTCAAAGCCCCGCCTTGCCATGCGGATTTGAAGTCGGTGGCGCTGCTTGTTGCGGTCAGGAGGGGAGTGAGGGAAATGTTGCGTGTGTGTTGGTTTTTTTTTTTTTTTAATATAAGAAAAGGGGGCCCCGGGTACCCAATGATTAAAGAGGGCCCCGGCTACCTAACGATTTTCAGGGGGGCCCCCGGGTACCCAACGTTTTCAGGGGGGCCCCGGTTCCCAAACGGAATAAAGGGGGCCCTGCAAAGTAAAAAGAAACAGGGGGCCCCCGGGTAACCCAAGATTAAAGGGGGCCCTGGCTACCTAACGATTAAAGGGGGCCCTGACTACCTAACGATTAAAGGGGGCCCTGACTACCTAACGATTAAAGGGGGCCCTGACTTTCCTAATGAAATTTCAGGGGTTTCCCGCTACCCAATGTTACAGGGGGCCCCGGCTACCTAATTTAATTTAAAGGGGGGCCCCGGTACCCAAAGATTAAAGGGGGACCTGGCAACCCAAAGATTACAGGGGGGCCCGGGAACCCAATGGGTTACAGGGGGCCCCGGCTTCCTAATGAAATTAAAAAGGGCCCTGGTACCTAATCAAAGGGGGCCCCGGGGTCCCAATAATTAAAGGGGGGCCCGGATACCCAAAAATTTCAGGGGGCCCTGGTTTCCCAAGAAAATAAAGGGGGGCCCTTTTTTACCTTATACCCATTAAAGGGGGCCCCGACTATCCCGCCCCGAAAAAGAGATCCCAACACCACCAAAAGCCCAAACCCAAAATGGGAACCTAATTATCTACTTTTGGGGTCTATTTTCCCCACCCACCCGTGGCTACTTATTTACCCCTTTTGGGGGCCCAAATTATCCCGGGGGGCTGTACCTAAATTTTGGGCCAACTAGGGAACCCGGGGGCCTTGCCCCTTTTGCCTAAACCTTTAATTTTTGACCCCCCTTTCCCGGAAAAAAATTGTGAGGGGAGCAGTCCAACTTGCATAATTTTTCCAGGGGGGTTTGTCCCCCTCCCCACCCTTTTAAAATTTAGGAATTGTCCTTTGGTTTGGCTTTTACCCGCTTTTCCCCACCCGGGGGAAATTTGTACAGAGGTGGGAAAATGGAAAAAAGGTGGGGTTTGGGAAAAAAGGATTCCAAATTATTTGTGGGTAATTTTTGCAGGGAAGAGTTGGTTGGGGGGCAATTTACAGGGGGGTTGGAAAGGGGTGCAGAAGAAGGGGGGAAAAAAACGGACTCAGAAGAAGGGGAACGACTCATCAGAAAGGACTTTCCTGTTTAATCCTGATTTTTTGGGGTTTTTTACTTTTATTTTTGGATCAGTCCCGTATTCCACTGAAAAGTTTATTTGACCGGAAACTGGTGTTTTGACCTGTTTGGCTTTTTTATGGTTTGGGGTTGTAGGGGTTTTACCCGGCTGGTGGCCCGAAACCCCTATGTTTGGCCCCTATTGTAGTTTTGTAGGTTATACCGAGGGGTTTCGACCCCTATGGGGATTAAAATGGGGGTTTTTTAGGTTTTACCGAGCGGTGCTGACCCCCTATTGGGTTTCTAAAATGTAAAGGTTTTTAGGTTTTACCTGAGCTGGTTTTCGACCCCCTTTTGTGGTTTTCTATATGGCGGTTTGTAGGTTAAACCCGGCTATTTTTTGTGGGTCTATGGGGGCCCCCCCTAATTGGGGGTGTTGTAGGTTATACCTGATTGGTGTCGAACCTCTTGGGGGGCTTTTATATGGCGGTGTTGTAGGAATACCTGAAACTGGTGTCTGCCCCCCTTTGTGGTTTCTGTATGGTGGTGTTGTAGTTTATACCTGAGCTGGTTTTTGATCTATGTGGTCTTTTTAAATGGCGGGTTGTAGGGTTTTACCTGAGCTTGTCTGAGCCATGTGGGTCTCTATTTGGCGGTTTGTATTATAAACCCAGCTGGTGTTTGAACCCCCTATGGGGTCTCTATATGGGGTGTTTTTAGGCTATTTCCCGGTTGGGGTCTGACCTCTATTTTGGGCCCCTTATGTAATGTTGAGGATAAACCCCGAGTGGTGTCCCCGACCTCTATGTTGGGTTTTTATATGGGGGTTGTAGGTTATACCCGAGCTGGTGTCTGACCCTTGGGGGCTCAATAGGGGCGGTGTTGTAGGTTATACCTGAGGGTAGTGTCTGAGCTCTATTTTTGGGCTCTATATGGGGGTGTTGTAGATTATACCTTAGGTGGGGGTCTGACCCTTTTTGGTCTATATTGTTGGTGTTGTGGGGTTTTCCGAGATGGTGTCCGACCCTTTATGTGGGCTTATAAAGGCGGTGTTGTTTGGTTAACCTGAGCTGGTGTCTGACCTCTATGTGGTTTTCTATAATGGAATGCTTAAATTATACCTGAGCTGGGGTTTGACCCTGTTTGGGGTTTTTATATGGTGGTGTTGTAGGTTTTTTACCCGAGTTTGGGGGTCTGACCTCTATGGGGGTCTCTATATAGCGGTGTTGTAGGTTTTTAACCTTTAGGAGTGTCTGAGCTCCCATGTGGGTTTTAAAAAGGCGGTGTTGTAAAGGGTTTTTTTACCCGAGGGGGTGTTGACCTCTATGGGGGCTCTAATGGCGGGTTTGGGAGGTTTTTAAACCCGAGCTGGTTTTTGATTTATGTGGTCTCTATATGTAATTTTTTGGGTTAACCGGTGGTGTTTTGAAACCCCTATGTGGTTTTTTTTTTTTTTTTTGGTGGTGTTGTAGGTTTTAAAACCCAGTGGGTCTGACCTTTTATTTTGGGGGTTTTATATAGCGTGTTTTTAGGTTATAACCTGAGAAAATTTTCGGCTCTATGTGGGTTTTAAATGGCGGTGTTGTTTTTGGTTTTACCTGAGTGGTGTTGACCTTATGTGGTTTTCTATATGGCGGGGGTTGTGGGGTTTTAACCCGAGCTGGGGGTCGGGCCTCTAAGGGGGGTCTCTATAGGGAATGTTGCAGGTTTTACCCGAGCTGGGGTTTTTGACCCCCTATTTTGGTTTTTATGGTGGTGTTTTTGGTTTAAATTTTCCTGGCTGGTGTCTTTTACCTCTATGTTTCCAAAAAAGCAGTGTTGTAGGTTTTTTAAACCCGGCTAGTTTTCCCGAGCCCCTTGTGGTTCCCATATGGCGGGGTTTTAGGGTTTTACCTGAGCTGGTGTCTGAAAACCTCTTTGGTCTTAAAATGGGGGTTTTTAGGTTATACCTGAATGGTTTCTGACCTTATGTGGTTCTATATGGTGGTGTTGTAGGTTATACCTTGGCTGGTGTCGACCTCTAGGGGGGCTCTTTTATGTGTGTTGTAGGTTTTTACCTGACGGTGTCCCCGATTTATGGGGTCTTTTATTTTGGCGGTTTTTGTAGGTTTTAAACCCGAGTTTGGGGTCCCGAAACCTCTATTTGGGGCCCCTTTAGTAGGGGTTGTAGGTTAACTTAGCTGGTGGGCTGACCTCTATGGGGTTTTTATATGGCGGGGTTTTAGTTTTAAAACCTTTAGGGGTGGGGGTTTTGCCCCTATGTGGGGCCCTAAAAAGTAATTTTTTGTGGGGGGAAAACCCCGAGCTGGTGTCTGCCTTATGTGGTTTTTATTTTGGTGGTTTGTAGGTTTACCTGATGGGGTCTGATCTTTTTAAAGTGGTTTTCTATTATAGCCTTTTTTGTAGGTTTTTACCCCCCGGGGCTAGTGTCTGAGCTCTTGAAAGGGCTTATATGGGCGGTGTTGTAGGTTTTCCCCAGTGGGGTCTGCCCCCTATGTGGGCTTATAAGTAGGTTTAAAGGGTTTTCCTGACTTTGGGCTGACCTCTATGGGGGCTCTTTTTGGGGGTGTTGTAGGGTTTACCCACTTTGGGCCCGGGCCTCTATTTTGGTTCTATATTTTAAAGTTGAGGGTTTTACCTACTGGGGTCCCCGACCTCTATGTGGTTTCTATATGGTGGGGTTGAAGGGTTTTACCTGAGCTGGGTCTGACCTCTAAAGTGGTTCCCATAAGCGGTGTTGTAAAGGGTTAAAAACCTGAGCTAGTGTCTGAGCTCTAGTGGGCTTTTATATGGCGGTGTTGTAGGTTTTACCTGAGGGGTGGTGTTTTTGACCCCTTTTGTGGTCTTATATTTTAGTGTTTTTAGGGTTTAAAACCCGACTGGTGGGTTTTCCTTTGGGGTCTCTATATGGCGGGGTTGTAGGGTTTTACCGGGGCTGGTGTTGACCTCTATATGGTCTCTAAAATTTGCGGTGTTGTAGGTTTTACCCGAGCTGGTGTCGACCATTTTATGGTTTGAATAGCGGTGGGTTTTAGGTTATACCTGGCTAAATGTCTTTCTCTATGGGTCTTCCCATAAAGACGGGTTGTAGGGTTTTACCTTAGCTGGTGTCTTTACCCCTATGTTGGGCCTATATGGGAGTGTTGTAGGTTTTTTCCGAGTGGGGTTTGGGGGTCTAAAGGGGTCTCCCTATGGCCGGGGTGTAGGTTAGGGCGGTGCTTTTATTAGTTGGGAGCTTCATGGGTTCCCCGATTGGGAAGAGTTGGGGGGAACACCTGACCCTGTGAAAGGGGGGGTTTCACTTTTTTCTTGCTTTTTGGGGTTTTTTTAGAAGGTGGTTTGGGGGGGGACCCCAAAGGGGAAAAAAGAAAAAGGGGTTTTTGTTTGTGGTTGGTGGGGGATATTGTATGTGGGGGGAGGGGGGTATTGTATTGGGGTGGAGGGGGGGTATTGATGTGGGTGGAGGGGGGATATTTTATTGGGTGGTGGGGGAAATTGTATGTGGGTGGGGGGGGATATCATACTGCCAACCCCCCCGTTTTTTTTCGGGGGGTCCCGCTATTTGGGGTCCCCCCCGCCCCCCGGGGGGGGTTGGGGATTTCCCCCCCGCCGCCTCAGGCGGGGGGGGTCCCTTTAAATTACCGCGGCGAAGAGTACGCTGGGCGCTCTCTTGGGGCCCCGGGACCGCTCCTACACGGGTGCAGGCCCCCGCTCACCCGCCCGCGTCTCCCGTGCGGGAGGGGGCAGGGGATCGCTCCCCCTCCCTCCCCTCCCTGTAGTGGGGGGGCCGGTTGGGGGCGCCCTACATACAGGGCAAAAGGCGCAGGGGGAATGACGCGCGCGCGGGGAGTGACCGGCGGCTGCTCTCCTTCCCCCTGCGCCGCTGAAAGAATCGGGCCCCGGGGCGGGGGCCGGGTGCAGGAGCCTGGTAAGGTAATGGATTTTTAAAATTTTGATTTTTATTTGCTTTTGGGGGCTCTACCTGGCAACAGAGAGGGGAACACCGGCAACAGGGGGGGCACTACCTGGCAACAGAGGGGGGCCCCACCCGGGAACAGAAGGGACATCTACCCGGCAACAATGGGGCCTACCTGGCAACAGAGGGGGGACACTGGCAAAAAGAGGGGGCATCTACCTGGCAACGAGGGGGCACTACTGGCAACAAAGGGGGGCATTACTGGAACAAGGGGGCACTACCTGGCAAAAAGGGGGATACCTGGCAAAAGGGGGGACTACCTGGCAACAAAGGGGGCACACCTGGCAACAATGGGGGCACTACCTTGGGAACAATGGGGGCCACCTGGGAACAAAGGGGGGGACTACCCGGCAACAGAGGGGGAACTACCTGGCAACAGAGGGGGGCAAACCCCGGCAACAGAGGGGGCACTACCGGCAACAGAGGGGGCATCTCCGGCAAAAAAAAGGGGCACTACCTGGAACAGAGGGGACATCTCCTGCAACAGAGGGAATTTTCCCGGGAACAAAGGGGGATACCTGGGTAACAGGGGGGCACTATGGCAACAGAGGGGGGCACAATGGCTAAAAGATGGGGGCACTCCTGGGAAACAGATGGGGCAACCCGGTAACAAGGGGGCCACTGGCTAACAAGGGGGGACTACCCGGAACAGAGGGGGATTACCCCGGCAACACAGGGAAACTACCTGGGAACAATGGGGCACTACTGCTAACAGATGGGGGCACTACCGGTAACAGATGGGGGCACCTACCTAGCAAAAAATTTGGCTTACCCGGCACGAGGGGCATCACTTGGGTACAAGGGGGGACTACCGGCCTTTTTAAGGGGCACTACCTGGTTTTTGGGGGGGACACCTGCTAAAGGGGATCTACCTGGCTTTCTTCCAAAACCCCTTATCGTTGGGGAGTGGGGGGTGGCTTTTTGAAGGGGGGTGGGATACCAAAAGATGGGGTTCCCCGCAAATTTTTGCCGCGGCCGTACGCCGGCCCCCCACACATTTCCCGCTTTTTCATTTTTGAAAGTTGGGAACTAGGGGATATTGTCGTGGGGGAGGGGGATTTTGTATGGGGGGGCAGGGGGATACTGTATGTGGGGGGAGGGGGATACTGTAGTGGGGGAGGAGATTTGTAGTGGGGGAGGGGGGTATTGTATGTGGGTGGGGGGGGATATTTTATGGGGTGGAGGGGGATATGGGATGGAGCTACTTTTGGCCCGTTACCCAAAAAAATATGTTAAACGCAAATGGTGACTCTCTTGGCTAAAGGGACTACACACTACATTCTTTTTGCACACGGTATTATGTGGTAAAAGGGGCGCATTTTTTGTCCCGGGGCCGGGAAATTTTTTTTACGTACAGTAGGGTTTTTGGGCCCCCGATCCCCCAAATTTCCACAAATGGGCCAAACCCCGTTAAAAAAGCACACACACACCCAACCCCACACACAAACACAAAACACACACACACACACCCACACACACACAACACACCCCACACACACAACAACACCACACACACACACAACACACCCCACACACACCACACACACCTCACTGTTAAAGCAGTTTAGCAGGGAATAGTTTTTTCCTGGGCCCGACCCCCTCCCCTTTCCCTTTACCCTCATCACAGGGGCCTGGCCCGCACACAGCATTTACATGGAAATCCTCCCCCCCTAAGTTACTCAACACAGGTCCCCCGGGAGCCACAGCATTTACATGACTCCTCCCCCCCCCCCCCTTTGGGCATCATCACAGGTTTCCTGGCAGCACCCGCAGTACATGACTCCCCCTCAAAGGGACATCATCCCAGGCCTGCCCGCACACGCAGTCACATGACTTCCCCCCTTCCAAGTGACATCATCACAGGGCCTGTTAGCCCCATCAGA
Source organism: Phyllomedusa bahiana (assembly GCA_025379985.1). Classification (NCBI taxonomy): domain Eukaryota; kingdom Metazoa; phylum Chordata; class Amphibia; order Anura; family Hylidae; genus Phyllomedusa; species Phyllomedusa bahiana. The sequence continues at coordinate 36,225 of JAODAL010040553.1, forward strand.
CACAAAGACTTTTCCCCCCCTGGAATCATCACGGTCCTGACGGAACACCGTCCCCATTACCCCCTGGGCCTCATTTGGGGGAAAGTTTTAAATTAAAAAAGGGGAAACTTTAAGGAATTCCTTTTCCCGGGCCATTTTCCCCTTTTCTGGGCCCTTTTGAACACCAGCATTGTAAATTGCAGTTGGGGGCCCCGCTTTTTCTTTTTTGTACTAGAGCCCGGCAGTTAATAGTAATAGAAGCAAGTACAAAAAGAACATGTAGATTTTAAAAATCCTTAAACTCAAACAACCCAGGAACGCCGAGGGGGCCCCCCATTACCAAAAGGGCACATTTTTTGGGGGCGTTTGGGCCCAAAAAATATATACCATAGGCAACCAGGTTTTCCTAAGAGGGAAAGGGGGGGAGTAAAAAACGTCCCCGAAAAGAAAGGGACCCAAAGGGGAACAAGAGCCAGAGTAGAAATAAGAGTGTGGCCTAAACTGCAAAGAGTCCCTATATAGGCGAAATCTCCCCCTTTATTAATAGAAAATTAATATATGCAAGAGCACTGACCCGAG
>JAODAL010040554.1:0-22500 GCA_025379985.1 Phyllomedusa bahiana
TGGCCCCAGGAAAAGGGTATTGGGGGAAAACCGGGCCCTCTTTGTTTCACTCTAGTGCATTGTCCAAAAAATGCATTTGGTTGAAAAAACGATTTTCGTAACCTATGGGAAGCAACCCTAGGAAAGGGACTCAAAAAAAAAAAACCCCCCTTTTTTTTTTTTTCACAATTTTTTTTCCCAATTTTTTTGCCCCTTTCCTGGTATAATTTTAAGAAAAATGAATGACACCACTAAAAATAACATCTTGTCCCTGCAAATAAATGCTCTCTTAAGCCTATGAAAAAAAATTGGAAAAATAAAAAAGGGTTTTGGCTCGGGAAGGGAGGGGGAAAAAAAATTAGAGCCCCTATTAAATTTTGAACCCTCTTAGAGGTTTTTCCAAAAGGGAAAAATTTTCAATCTTGATGAACAAAACTCTGTAAGGTTTAAAAACACAGAGGGGGATAAAAAATATTACAAGGGATTTTAAGGAAACTGGGGGGGCGTGGGGGGAGAAAAAGAACCCAAAATTTTGTTTTTAATGTTGGGTTTCCCGGAAAAAGGTTTTTGTACCCTTGAACCCAGGGAAAAAAAAAAGAAGGAAATTTTGAAAAAAATAATTAAAAAAACTTGGGAAAACTTGGCTGAAAAAGGGCGGGGGATATTGGGGGGAACCAAAGTCCCGGGCAGCTGCTGCCCCAAAAAAAAAATAAATCATGGGGTTGGGATTAGAAAGGGTAATTAGAAAAATTTAGAAAAGAAAAGTAAAATTTTTCATCACTTTGTGAGGGCCCTCCTTAGGGAAAATTTTTTCCAGTTTTTGGGGCAGAGGCATACAAGAAGGACACAGCTGAGCCGGAGCAGGTACGGAGGAGGGCAGTCAAGTTAGTTAATGGAATTAGGGGTTTGCAGCACCAAGATAAACTATCAAATTTGGGGGTTTTTGGGCCTTGGGAAAAAAAAGGAAAAGCTTAGGGGCGATTTAAAATTTCCATGTAAAAATATGGGGGACAAGACCCTACACAAATTTTCTTTCAAACCCAGGGCCCAAAAACCCAAAAACAAGGGGGCTACCTCCCATGTCCCAGAGAAAAAAAAAGGGTCTCCCCGGGCCATTTATCACAGACAAGAATTCCCTTTCTGTAAGAGCGGGGAGACTATGGAGCTCACCCTTTCCACAAAAGTTGTGATGGTGGGGGTCCCTTTTAAATCCAAAACGGCCCCCCAAAAACCCCCCGTCTTTTGGGCTCCCGGGCCCGGTGCGATTTGTTCAACTGCACGACGTCTTTTTGGGATCCCCGGCAGACCCATCGAGTTTTCGGCCCCGGCCCCTTGGGGCAAGCGCTTCCCAGGGGGGGGGCCCGTACACACACCCCAATCCCAAAAGCAAGGGCCTGCAGCACCGGAGGCAGGGAAACCTCCGCAAACCCCTTGCATTAACCCCCTTTTCTTGTGGCGGTTTCGTTACCACAAAACCAATCAAAGGGGGTTTTCCCCCGCTCCCGTCATGTGCTTCCCCCCAACCGGCCCCGGGGGCACCGGGGCCCGAGCCTGGGGAAAAGGGGGTGGGACGGGCCCGCTCGGGGGAAACCCAAAAGTGGCCCCCCAAACCCGTCTGTGTTTTTAAGGGCCCGGACCTTTACACAAATGTGTGCGTGCAGATCACCCGCCTGGTCAAAGTGACCCAGATTAGAATTTATTAGCATATATGAATATGCTAATACATTACTAAGTGTAAAAAAATAATTAAAAATGTAAAACAGTTCTCCCTTCATGGGAGTAAACAAATAAAAAAACTGAAAAAGTGTAAGAAAAAAAGAATAAAAAAATAAATAAAATATAAAATAATATTTAGTAAAAAAATAATTGTGCATAAATGACACAAACAAAAAAACCTACACATATTAGGTATCCACACGACTGTAATAACCTGTAGAATTATTCTAACAAGTTATTAAGTGTGAAATGGGAATGGTGTAAAAAAATATTTAAAAAACAAAAAAAAAATGTTTACAAAAATTATTTATAAGTGAACTTAAACTATTCCCCATTAAGTACTACTTGTACTCGAATAAACACGAGCCTCATCCAACTGCGTCATTGAAAAAATAAAAAATGCAAGGAGGCAAAAACTAAAAAAAATGTTCCGGTCATTAACTACTTTTCAGGCGTTCGGCTTAAGGGGTTAAACAAGTTCGAATTTAGATCCCTTTCCCGAAAAATATAATATCACAGGTAATGATTCCTTTGAAGTTTCTAAATAGGCGTTGAACCCAAGGGTTATTGTGATTGCCATATTTAGAGTAAGAAAACTATTTTTTCCTCTTGTATGAGACAATCTTCTTACTAGTCAATGGGGAGTTACAAAATGTAATAGGAATGAACTTGCACTTATCTGCATCTAATTTGAGGGAGCAACATACCTAATTTGGGTCTATCCACCTACAAAAAATGGGGGAGGGGTTTCACTGATTTGATTGCCTAATTTGGGGGACTACCTACTATGTGTGGGCCGGTACAACTACACCTACAATATTGGTAGGAACAGAGACTACAGAAGTTCACATTTGGAGCACAAAACTACATATAACCATCTGCAGGAACTCTTACTGTTGAGGGTAGTATTACTGTATGGAACACCAAGGGGGTCATTATTAACACTACAGATGGGGATTTTGTACACACATGGGGAATAGGGAGAGAGGTGCTGGAAAAGTGAGGAGTCGGAGATGTTTGTGTGACAAATTCTGAAGAGACGAGTCATGACCGGTAGAAGTCATCATGGTGATCTGTACTGGGCAGAGAAGAAAAAGGAAAGTGTAAACTTATCAGTAAAGATATTACCTGTGACCACTGGATGTAACTGCACTATAATCACACATATGTCTGTAGCGCGCTTCTGTGCAACTGGTTTCTACCACTATATGGTCACTGTATGGCGGTAATATTGATCCTAGTATAATGATTAGAGATGGGCGAATTGATTCTAACGACGTGTCTTCCGTTTAGAAATTTCTGGAAAACTTCGGTTGAATTTGTGGGGTATTGGAATTGAAGTCAGTGTTTGTCCATTCAGCTGCCATATACATTTTAATGCTATCTGGTCATTTTCTGAAGCACATTGAATATCAAGGTGTTCTAAGCTGTTTTTTTGCGTGTAATATTTAGTAAAAGAAACAGCGTTTATTACAAGCCACATACAGTTAATTTTTTTGCAGCTCATTTCATTTTGCGCAATTTAATCCAAGGTTAATTAAGCGTGTTCTGCTTTTAGTAGCTCAGTAAAAGAAACAGTGTTTATTCAAACGCCAAAGAAAACATTTTCCTGGATTCCTGTAGCATAATTTATATCCAAAGGTTAATTAAGCGTGTTTCTGCTTTTGTAGTCAGTAAAATACACAGTGTTTTAACACACCACATATGAGTTAATTTTTTACTTTACTTTATTTAAACCTGTTTGGGCTTTTAAATTCAGTATAATGTGTTTTTAAACGGCACATACAAGTACATTTTTCCTGGCCATTTGTGGAGCGCAAATTATATCCAATGGTTACCCAAGCCTGTTAGTGTGTTCATTTGGAGTCAAATACAGGGTGTGTATTTATCATATACAGATATCTCATTAAACAAGTCTGTAAATTTTTTAACAAAGAAATGTCAGACAGAGAGGTGACAGCCTCTTCACATGCGAGTGGCAGTGGCACAAACATTCCCTGGAGCAGGCACAGTCACAGCACAGTAAGGGATGTCGCAGCAGGGGTACCACTCGGTGAGGCCACAACTGCTGTGTCTAGTAATTGGCCGTGTGTAGATCAGCAACCCAAGGGTTTTTGATTGGATGAGTATTCATCAACTTCTTCCAATGACATCTGACAACCCTAGCCATCAGTCGGTGGGTTCGTCCTATACAATTCCTTAGTGGCATGCCCAAGATTAGGACGAGCAGGCCCTCACCTGTCCTCAACCCGCCTCGTCCCGTCCTGGTCCCTCAGCCAGAGACTAGTATGTGGTCTGGCTCAGCGCCACAATCAGCAAGGATGAACAATTTGAACCCACAGTCACAGCTACTTGGCAACGAAAAAGGTGGGGCAGACATCCCTGCATCATGCAGTATTGTGTGGAGAGTGCATGGGAGGATTTTTTTGCCAAGGCGGTCTGCGGGGTCAGCCCACTGACAAACCAAGACCTTTGTAGGAAGTACAGCAGTTGACGATCAAACACTCATGAAGTATAAACGAGGTGGTTTTTGAATCCAGTTTACAGCGATACACCATTTGTTCAAATGCAAAGCTTACGGAACTTGAACTTGAAGGAGACCATAACTAACAGTGAATGTTTTATGTGCTTATTATTGCATTCTTTCCATTGTTGAATGCAATCCAGTACAAAACTGAAATGGAACAGAACAAAAAGAATCAGAAAAGACATAAAGCTGTGCACCACATGCAATAAGGATTAGACATCATCCGAGTATGACGAGGTGTGAATCAAAATTCCAACTTATCAGAAACAAAAAACACAAGTACCTATCTGGAGGCCCTCCACCCTTGATACCTGGTTGAACAAATTAACATCCACACAGGATTTCAAATGGTATTAAGAAAGCCACTTGATAAACATTCAATAGAACATGAACAGATAACACATGTGATAAAGGGAAAATGTTATGCTGAACTAAATAATTCTAGGTAGTCCAGAGTTTTGAAAGCTGTGGAAATTCATTAGCTGTATGTTGTACAGGAAAAAGGCTCCACACACAACCGGCCCCAAGACTAATAAAATAAAAAAAAATAATCTTTAGAGCCATAAAGAAAATGTTTCCATCAGCCGTCGTCTGCCATATTCCGTGTACCAGTACCTCTTGCCTTCTTCCCGTGACCACGAACCATTGGCCCGCCCAGACCTTAACCTTGAACCATCGCGCCTGTCCCTCCGCCTCCAAGTTTTGCCTTGCAACGATTTTATACCTGCTACACCTCGGTCTCCACCGCATAGCTATTCACGACATGGTAGCGACCTGGTAGAACTCCCGCCGCAGCAATGTCCATACCCCGCTTTGCGGCGGGCTCGGTGAAAGCCGGGACCTACTTAGACTCCTGCTCCCTGGTGTGGCTATTGCCATCGCTTGCGGTGGTCCATTGGATCCACTACCACTGTCCTGACAAACATGAAGCAGTGGAATGATGTATATTCAGTCCTAGTCCTGGCGACTGATAAAAAACGCAATTCCGCATGAAATTCCGAAAAAGGGCAAAACGGCAGTGTCACGCATAAGATGGCACTGGCCGACATTAAAATTACACAGGGGTTGTACTCCTGTCCTGCTTTGAATCATCCAATAAACCATTAATAGCCTTTCTCTGTTCATAGAGGTCTTCCAACATATGGATGGCTGGATTCCACTGTTTTGGAAATGTCACATATCAGCCTATTGGGAGAGGCCGGACTGTCGCTTCAGCTTAATGAGGGTGTGCTTGTGGTGTAAAGAATGGCTGAAGGGTAAGCACAGTTTTCCTGGCCCATTTCGAATGTCTTGGCAATGGGTGTGGTAAAGACTTGAACAACCAGAATGAGCAATTCCTCCCGTGGTGACTTTCTGTTTCACCCAGAGAATACTCCTGTCCACTTGGATCATCGAAAACTTTTTATGGGCCTTTCTCTGTTCATCAATTTCCCCCCGTTCATAAATTTCCCCCCGTATAATATATTATTCCTGTTCATCAATTCCCCCTTTCAATAACTTCCCCCTGTTAAAATATTATTCCTGTTTACAATATCCCCCTGTTATATATTTATTCCTGTTCATCAATTTCCCCGGCTGTTCATCAGTTTCCTGTCTGCCCATGAACCCGACCTTGACTGCTAACGTACCTGACCTCGAATCCTCCGCTCGCCTGCCTGACCTGTTGGCCTGAACCTGTGACTAACGAGTTTCGTCTTACAAATCGGTACCTTGATGCGCCTCAGCTGCCACCGCACGCTAGTTGCGCTAGGGCTAGCTACCTGGTAGGACTCCCGTCGCAGAAAGTCCATCCTGCCTTGCGGCACGCTCTGGTGAAAACCGGGACCTACTTAGACCCGAACCCCCTGGCTGGCCGCTACCACCAACTGTGCGGTGGTCCAGAGGAGCCACTACCCGTTGCGGTTACAATGGCGAAGGTGAATAATGCCAATTCCTGGCCAGCTCTTTGAATGGTGCATGAGTCCATTACAGGAAAAGGGAGGGACTGCAGTACCACCAATACTTGGACAGGATCACTGTCAGCTTCTGCACTTTCGGAATAGCTAGACACATACTGCTGGTCTCTTGTCAATCTCCTCGGTAACGACTGCTGGCACCAGATTGCCGAGGAGCATGATTATCTGCGAACGGTAACTGAAGTAATAGACAGGGAGTTGTCTCCCGCAGAGGTGTGAATCCTTGACTAGCCTGAAAGTGGGAGCGTGCCCACTGTGTTGGCTGGCTGCTGTTGGACCAGGAAGACCACCAAAGTGAACACACATGTGACACTCGATGATGTTGATGGCAGGGCCCGTGGTGCAAACATTATGGTCTCTGTTCACAGCTTACTTCTCCTCCCACAGATTCTACATATAGTTTATTTCAACCCCACCTCGGGTGTCTCGTCAAAAAACTGGCACACTGCCGAGTAGTGGATTTTACCAACCAAAGCTGCGGCACTGACTGACTATTACCGCCGCTGACCCGGAGACCCCTGTGCTCTACTTCTTGACCTGCAAAGTGGGTGGGTCTAAATCGTGGCCATTTGGCTCCCAACCTCGCACCTGCAGCCACCTGCTTACTCCCGCCACACTACAGACTTACGTTCTGCGCCACTGCCTGACACGCAAGCTGCCGCTCTCTTATCCCAATGATAATGATGAAGCCCTTGTACACTGTTGGTCTGGGTCAGCTGATAGCATCACATGACTTTACAAAAACCCACCATTATGCTGAGACACCCAACTTACATCTCCGTCCCAGACATTAACTCTCTACTATCCAAGATCCCCAGATTGTCTTTCGTCCAAATCCTCCTTCTCCTCCAGTCACTAAAATTTAATGAGAGAAAAAACGGAATGCATCAGGGGCCAGACAATTATTAATTTTAAGTGTAGGCGACCGTGTATAGGGCGCCACTTTCATCCCAGGAGAAAAAGGGGTCTCAGGATGCATGGATTGTGCTGAATTTTTCCGGCACTTTATGCCTTGTTTAACTAGGGCACCTTACCTTGTCCCAGCCTGTGCTTGCTCACCCCGGCTCCCAAGTGTGATCGGCTACATCGATTAGTGTTTGCCTGTCTCCCGCCGGTCCACCTCAACGCTGTCGCTGGTACCCAAAGCCTGACGGCTCGCAACATAACCCCCCATTGCAACTCTCCTCATCACTATTTGCCCGCTTCTGCTAGAAGCAGCGGAATGTCTTCCCCCAACCATCTTGCAGCCCAAGTGTTCCTCAAATAGTACATCCTCACGTGTATAGTGGCACAGAGGCCACAGCAACATAGTAGTTCTCTGGCTGTGGGAAGCGAACAGGTCAGAGGTGCTTGAGACAGGGGATAGCCCCGTTCCACCTCTCCAGGCCAATGGCAACTAGGGGTTTGTGTTAACAAACCCACCGACTCTGGCTTGGGGTGTCAGATGTCAATCTGTGGAGAAAGTGTATGACCTAGTGTGGAGGACACCACATGGCCGGTAATGACACTGATGCTGTTGCCTCGCAGGGTGGCCTCCTCTGTGACATCCCCTTACTGTGCTGACGATCGGTGGCTCCACCGGTTACCTACTTCTTTGTTCTTTGACCTATCATAACAAAATGATTTTAGCCCTCAGCTTGTTCTTTTCCCACTGCCGCTGCATGACTTTTATCAGACAGCAATCTCTTCATTTTTTTGGTCAGTTTTGCCCCCGTAATTGGCCCAGGGAATTGAAAGAGGGGTGAAGCAATTCTAAAATAGGCGGCGCGGTCATGCTGCGGTTGTCATACTAAAACATCACTAAATATGTATGGGTGATGCGCGCGAGACGATCAGATCAGCCGTACAGGCATATTTTAAGCATGCACAAATTTTGTTCTATCAAGCACCCTACAGGCTTCTCTGCAGCCAGGAAATAGCTGTTTTTTAACGTGGATTCTCCCTAAGTAATTCGACTAATGGATTTTGTCGGAAAATTTGGGCGAACCAAATTTTTGAGAATTCGCCATCTCTAATAATGAATTTATAATAAGTAACATGTATGGTGGTTGTTGTGGCCCGACCGACCTCAGACGGACGCAAGATTCTGCCACTGGTGGCGTACAGCATGAGATCTGCTACCGACGTGCCACCGAAAACCTAGGTTTACGGTGGGGAAAGGCAACCATTTGGTGTCCATAACCATAGGTTTACCTGACAGGTGTAACTTGGATGCTGCTATGCGGCTTTTGATGGGTGCGGTTTTCCCGGTGACGGTCACAACGTTGGGTGGGAGGCCGTCCCCACGTTCCAGGTCCAGGCCAGGTTCGTTCCAGGATTTACCATGCCATAAAAAGAAGCCGTTCTCTCTAGGTGATCCGGGGGCGTGGTCGCTACCTGGCAGTGAGGCAGTAGTGGAGCTAGAGAGAGCTCTGGTCCCCCTGGAGGCTTGAGGAAAGCCACAAAGTTACAGTAATAATACCTGTGGTATTGGTGCTGTGTTGTAGCACAGACCCTGAGTAGAGAGGACTGTTTTATGTGAATCTAGTGGCTAGACGGACCGAGGGTTTTATTGTTGTTATGTTTTGCTTTGTAACAGCTTTTTCGTGCTATATAAAACTGGCCTGAAGCAGGATAAACTGAAGCCTGTGTTGAGTGCCAATCCGTTTTAACCAAAGCGGCGAGATCCGTGAGCTGAATGAACCCTGGGCCGAGCCACAGAAGGCCGGCCTGAAGGCATGTGAGGTGTCACAAATGGGTGGAGAGCCCCATGTGCAAGGATTGTGCACTAACTAACTGTGGCACAAAGTGGTGCAGGAAAAAATGCAGTTTGGAAATAGGACTGCGTGCAGTCTACATAGGAACTGCTGAAATTTAGCTGTGTGAAAGCAAAGGTGCTTTTTTGAAGCGACACACCCTATACAGAACTGTTTGCCCTGTGTGGGAAGGCAGCCACATGCACAGGAGAGTTTCCTCTGGAGAGAGCATGTGGGACAAACCCTAGTACAGAGACGTGGCTGTCTAAAAAGACTGTTTTGCTGGTGTCTGGAAAATTTTTGTTTTGCATGGGGGAGCTGCAGGCCCCAGTTGACAGCAACCGCCGCAGCAAACAAGCGATGAATAAGCTGTGGCCCAGCAGTTTGCTAAGCAGAATGAGACCATTTAAAGTGGCTATAACAAGAAATGAGAAAATGGCTGCCAACCACGAGAGGAGAATCAAAGCTCCAAGCAGAGTGGGAGGGCAGAACAGGAGGCGATAAAAGTTATCTCCAAACCAGAAACAGCATCTGAAAGGTGACCTTACCACGTCCAAGCGGCTTGCGGCTGGATGTCCAAAAGGCAAAGCTGAACCGAATGCTGCCAAGCGTAACCAGCCGGAATGGTGCAGCAAAGCGGATGCCTGCAGGTGGACATGTGGCATGAGAGGATGTCCCGTGCGAGGATGGCCATATCGTCCACCCAAGAAAGGGCCCACTTTCATGAGCAGATGGAGTTGCTGAGGGACCCGCATGCGCCGTTGCCAGGGCAACCATCCTGAAATCAGTTTGACCTATCACCGCCCAGCAAGGGTAACTGTGGAACTGCAGAGTAAATGGATGCTGCCATTAACCACTGGCAACCCTCTGCGTCACAGAGCCTGCAAGCTCCATCCAGCAGGGGGAGCCCAGTGCTGGGAGGTGCCACAGAGCAGAGAGTTGCGCTCGCTGATTGTCTTCTCAATAAGAGGCCAGAGAGGATAACAGCTACAAGCCTGGGAGCTCCAGGTGGATCAGCCCCACCCATGGCTGACATGGGGCCACCAGTGAGTAAGAGAGTCCCACTGAGACCAACAACATACCTGGTAAGACTGTTTCCTGTTAGTTTATGAAACGGGTTTTGAGACTGTCTACCAAGTCCAGATGCATGTGTGCTACCATGGTGGGACTGTATGGTCATGTACACTGATCTGTATGAGACTTGGCTTGTGGCACAGCGGAGGCCCAAATATGCTAGACCAATCCAGAAGAGTTCTGAGAGCAAGTGGACATCAGAGTATGAAGAACTATAATGGATATGACAATATCCATGTGAGTGTTTGAAAATAACAGTAAACATAGCAACCTTGCCTTGCACCATGAGCATCACACAGCCTGAGCAGGGGGAGGTCGCTGGATGTGGCCTTCCAGATTACAGCAAACACTGTGTGAACCAGCAGCTGAGTTTACTTTAGAGAGAGCTCTCAGGTCTGACCCTGGAGGTCATGGCTGTCCAGGGCTCTGTGTGCAGTAACTGCAGAGTGTTGATATATGCTTCTGCAGATACACGCCAGCCCCAAACATATAGCAGATTAGCTCAAATGTGCCCCAAGAGAGCGTGGGCGAACAGTACTGAGGAGCATGCAGAGATGAGGTCCTGTGTGGGATGACCATCCTGAAAAAATGCTACCACTACATTTCAGGTGGATCTACTGTGTTGCCGATAGCAAACGAGGTTTCCACTGCATCTCCTGCTGAAAAGCTTGTGAGAATGTGTGCCAGGCAGCTGTTGTGAAGTGTCTGGTTTTCCAGATCCCGTAATGGTCTGTACCCTTACCCTCGATTTCAGCGAGCATCTGTGGTGTATGGGATGATAACGTGCAAGTTGCAGTGGGGGGCCCCTAAGGTAGTGCTGGTAATAGCACAATGTGTGCAGGTGCAGTATGTTCTGGGGATTGATACAATTCTGAACTGGTGCTGTCAATACAGTTCCCCACGGAGCAGATGTGGTTGCCCAGTAGCATCATGTGCCTCTGCCGGTGGAAAAGGTGATGTAGTTAGCTGGAGGGATGCACGGCTGAGCATTGCCTGGAAGTGAAGTCAAACCCTGGAAATGATGTGATTACTCAGATGGAGTGATGGAAAAATCCTGTTTTAAAATGAAACGTTGCCAAGGCAGATTTTGTGTGCAGTCCTGACCGTGTAATACAGAGAAGGGATCAGTGATGATAACCATATTTGACCCTGCCTGGATTGAAGAGCAAGATCGTGCTGAGACCGGTAGTGCACCGAAGTCACATGCCCCCAGTGGGTGGCTATTTATGAAGTAGCTTTTACTGCATGGTCAGAGAGACTGCAGTGATTAGTGAGGGAAAAATGTGAGCCGCTATACCCAGAGAGGGGGATGTATGCTCAAGCGCTAGTGAGGGGCAGGTCAGTGTGTTTGAACCCCTCAGAGGTAAGGAAACCCCAGTAAGGAAACTGAGGTAAATGGCAAGGGTTTTCCTATATGTCGCCAGTTGTCAATCAGTGCCCCCAAGGTAACTAGCAGTATACTGAGAGTTCTCCCCTTGGAGAGAGTTACAGAGGAAATGGAGGAAAGGTATCCATATTTTAGTGCAGTAAGTCGGTTTCAACAAGATCAGTGATGAGGTGGTTGATGTGTGCTGACATGATTGCTGTATAACTTTTTGCAGCAGAGCGCGCATGGGTTGGTGCAACTGGTGTTAAGATGGCTATGACCTGCGGCTTCTCATGGTGGGATGAATGCGTGGGGGAGCCTAAGCTGACTATATGGGGTGCGCCCCCCCCCTGACGGATAAAAACACGGATGGGTGAGGGGGGCCCACTGTGTAATTTTTTGACCCCGAGGAAAGGTTGTTAAAGGTGAGAAAGACTTGGGGGCCTTAAATAAAGGGGGGGGTATGTGGCCACCACCAAAGGGGTCGAGGTTCTGCCAAGGCGTACAGCAGGAAAACTGCTACCGACGTGCCACCGAAAACCTGGTTCGGTGGGGAAGGCAACCATTTGCGTTAGTCCCAAAGGTTATGACGTGAAACTAGGTGGCTGCTATGGGCTTTTGATGGGTTGTTTTTCCCCGGGATGCACAGCTTTGGGGGAGGCCGTCCCCCGTTCCGGCCAGTGGGTTCCAGGATTTACCGGGCCTTTAAAAACCGTCTCTCTAGGTGATCGGGGGGGTTGGTCGCTCCCCCTGCAGGGGAAAGCAAGTGGAGCTAGAGAGGCTCTGGCCCCCCTGGGGTTGGGAAAGCCCAAAGTATACAGAAAAAAATCGTGGTTGTGGTGCGTGTGGGGCACAGACCCTGAGTAGAGGGGGACTTTTTAGTGAATCTAGTGGCAGAGGCCGAGGGTTTTATTTTGTTTATGTTTGCTTTGTATGCTTTTTCGGTGCAATAAAAATGGCTGAAGAAAGGAAAAAAATGAAACTTGTTGGGGTGCCAATCCGTTTTAACCAAAGCGGGAATCCGTGAGCTGTGACCCCTGGGGGCCCAGCCCAAGAAGGCGGCCCCAAGCATGTGAGGGGTCACATGGAATTTTTTGTAATTTTAAAAGGGAGTGGGGTGGTAAAGATTTGGCCCGGTATTTTTTTTTTAATAACATTGGGCTTGTACAAGTTTTTTGTCACTAACAGTACAGTAAAAAATTTTTCTTCTTGAAAAATGGCATAATTCCCCGATAACCTGAGCGATTGGCTGTCAGGTCCAAAAAAATTTTATGGCCCCAGAGGAGCCCAGGATTTGTTTATACATTGATTTTGCTGTGGAATTTACTTGCTGAAATCCACATCCAATTAAGATTTATGAACTTTATAATTCAATTTATTCTGAATGGTCACCACCATTAAAAAAAAACAAACAAACATCAGAATTGCGTTTCTGTTTGGCCAATAAGGAAGCGAAGAACAAAAAGCTATATACACCAAAATAGTACCAATAAATGTTCAGGTCACCCTACAAAAAAAACAACAACTCTCATACAGCTCTGCTGGAAAACTAAAGAGGTTATAGATCTAAGAAAATGATAAGGCAAAACTAAATTAAAGATTTTTTTATGTTTTATAAGTAATAAAACATAACTAAACTATATAAAGGACGCACAGAGTAAAAGCATGTAATTGATACTGTACGGTAAACTCCAAAAACAATGGCATAATTGCATGCTTCTTCCCATTCATCCCATTCATAAAGTTTCCTTTTAATTTTTTTGGGAGGAGGGGCCAAATACTTTGAAATACTTTGGATTTATGGGGCCCTGAAATCTCCCTGACAGTGACAAAGAGTAGAGTAGTGATAGTTATTCATCAGGATACAAAACTGATAATCATCAGTTGCCCTAACCTGTGGTAAAACAAAACCTCCCTGGGCATGCCCCTAGTTGGAGAGCTAGAAGACAATTGCACCTTACATAGGCTGTGTCTTAGAGCTCTCAAAGTACATTTCATTACAAAGTTTGGGCTGTTTATTCCTCAAAAGTGTTGTGCAGCTGTTTTGATCATTTTCTTTCATTTTTATACGCAGTCAAGTCACATTATTATAGTTATTTTATCCAGGTAGTTAGACATCACAGAAGCAACTTGTTTCTTAAGAACAGTTTATTAAAGTTTTCAAGAATAATAATTTTGAATGATAACGACTATTAATTGTATCTGGAGTCCAAACTTAGGGCTACATGTATGAAAACTGTCTTGGTCTAAAACTCACTTTGTTGCCCATAGCAACCAATCAACGCTCGACTTTCATTTCATACAGTGCTCTGGAAAAATGAGAGGGTCACTCTGATTGGTTGCTATGGGCAACAAAGTGAGTTTTAGACCAAGACCGTTTTCATACATGTGGCCCTTAGTCTTATGTTTCTCTGTGACTTCCAAGGAGTATAATTCCAAAACAATATTTGGTTCAGCACATCCAAAAAACCTCTTAAAAAAGTAAACTGGACCCAGAAAGCTAGCAACTCTGGCCTTTATGCTAACTGGGAAAAAAAATCACAGGTGCAGTTAATTGCTTGAGCAAGATGAAAAACTGCACACCAACTTAACACCTATTCACACCAGCATGCAGAAAAGCCGCAGCATAATGCATGGGGAGATTGCACAGATGCAAAGTTACCAATAAAACAGCCACTCACACAACCTCAGTGCATGAGGGGGTGGTTGCTGGTACTACAATTGCATATAATAAGGCGATACAAAAGGGTACCATAAATATAGATACGTGTGGTACACCATGCTGGCTTACAACCTATTAGTGACACCCATCCTATTAGACTAGTAATTATGAGGTATTAGTTGGTAATGGGGCCCCAACACACAAGCTCACAAGCCTCGTCACGGCTCCTCATATCTTGAGAGTCCCTACACTACAATTTACAGAAAAAAACATACAAGAAATGGGACATTACTTACTCAAAAAACACTCCAGTTCTTGTTCAAGCAATTAACTGCACCTGTGATTTTTTTTCCCAGTTAGCATAAAGGACAGAGTTGCTAGCTTTCTGGGTCCAGTTTAGTTCGGCCATTGTGCTGTGAACAAGCCCCTAAGAACTGAAGTGTTTTTTGGAAGGAATTCAAGATTCGCATAGTAGAAGGGAGCTGGAGCTTAAGGCCACAGGATTAATTCGTTCCAAGACCTCGAATGGACCCAAGAAGCGTGGTCCCAGCTTGTAACTGGCAATCTTGAGCCGGGTGTACTTTGCGGACAGCCACACTTTATCTCCTGGAACGAAGGTTGGCGGAAGTCTTCTCTTTTTGTCCGCCTGGTTCTTCATGTGAACAACAGCACGCTGCAGGGACTGGCGGGTCTGTTCCCAAATGGTTGTCATATCCCATAGTCCAAAGAATTGTACGAAAAAGCCGCCCAAGGTAATAAACTTGCCCAATCGTCTTGTCGGCCCGAAACAAAGTGGCGTAAATACGTGCCAAGGACCTGGTTAATTCTCTCCACCTGGCCGTTGGACTGAGGATGGTAGGCTGAGGAAAAGTCCAGTTTCACTTGAAGTCGAGAACAGAGAGCACGCCAAAACCTGGAAACGAACTCAACCCCCCGGTCTGAGACTATGTGTTGTGGGAGGCCGTGTAGGCGAAAAATATGATCAAAGAAGAGAGTGGCGAGCTGTGGCGGGCAGACCAGGCAACAGAACAAAAGGGCATTTAGAAAAGCGGCCCGCGACCCCCCAGTTTGCAGTTTACCTGCAGAAGGTGGAAATGGGTGATGAAGTCCATCGAAATCTGTGACAGGGGAAAAATCAGGATGGAGGGAGAAGGAAACTAGGCGGGCATGCCGTGGGACTTGTTCGGCCAAGTTATGGGTTTCCCAAAAAATCTTTTGGTCCTTGGCAAGAGTGGCCACCAAAGGGAAACGGGGGTTTTTGGGAAAATTTTGGGCCCCGGGATGTCCTGAATTCGAAAAATGACACCATTGGTAATTTTTTTCCCGAAGCGGGGGTTTTAAAAATTGCTTGCCGGGGCAACTGATGGGTCCGTGGCGGGGGCGTGGATCAAACGTTTGGGGGGTTTATTGCTGGCCTGGTTCTTCTCGATGAAACGAGGGGGAAAAAATCGCATGGGTTTTATGTTTTGTCTCCCGGGGCGAAAGGGAATTTCGAAGTAAAAGGGGAGAAAAGAACGCCTCTAGCTTGCCAGGGTTAAGTCGTTGGCATTGAAGATAGGAGGTTCTTGTGGTCTGGTTTCAGGGGGTGATGAGCCCCCTTGGGAGATGGCGGCACTCCCCCCGTGCCAGTTGATGGCCAATAATTGAAATCCTCAAGCGAAATTTCTTCTCCCCGCGGAACATCTTAAAAAAAAACCAAAAGTGGGGTTTTGCCCTGGTTTTTTGCAAGGGACGGCCCTGCCCCCATGACGAGGCATCCACTTTCAACGATAAAGGCCTTTGGTTTCTGGGCGAACAGAACAGGGGCAGAAGAAAAAGGCCAGACTTTTATTTCCGTAAACGCTTTTTGGGAAACGGGGAAAAAGGTTGGGGTTGGCGTTTTTTTTGGTCAGCGAAAGCATCGGTGCCCCAGGGGGAAAAAAATGGGGAATAAATTTGGCTATAATAATTAGCGAACCCCAGGAAGGTGAATAGCCCGAAGCCGAAGGCCGAGGCCACTGCAGAAGGCCGACAATTAGCAGGATCCATACACGACCTTTATCTGAGATAATGGCCAGGGGAAGGGAGACTTGTTTGATAAATAGAATTTTTCCGTTTGGCGTTCATGATTTTTCGGAGACGTCTAAAACTTGGGGAACCCGCAGGCGGTGGGTCTGTGAATCAGGGGGAAAATTTTTAGGATGCATCCCGGTAAAATGACCAAATGTAGAGGAGGCCCTAAAGTGCATTAACGAACTCCTAAAGATGGCGGGGGGGTTGCAAGACCAAACGGCTCACCAAGTATAAAAGTGCCCATCACGGGTGTTAAGGCGTTTCCCACCTCTCCTTCCAGATCCTGAGAGTTATTGCTCCCCACAAATCCCCTTTGAAGAATCTTTCTCCACGGGCCCCGGGCGGGGGAAGTTTCAAACCAGTTATTGGCAAAAGGATAACGGTTTTCACAGTGATTTTATTAAGGCCCGGGAATCGATCAGGGCGAAAGAGATCCTCCTTCTTTCGAAAAAAAAGAACCCGGGACGGCGGGCGAGGACTAAGGATAAGCCCTTCTGCATTCTCTTGTATATAGGCCCCACATAGCCTGGGTTTGGGATGGGGCCGGGGGGGAGTTCAAAACGGCAGTCTGTCTAGGGTGATGGGGCGGGAGCGACTCAGCCCTTTTTTTCCAAAAAGACATTGCAAAATCCGGTCTCCCAGGGGAGACCTGCAGGGGCCTTTCGGAGACTGCGGGAAAAACGGGGGACACCGGCGAGAGCCACAGGAGGGTTTCTGGGGAATCATGTCCCCCAAACCGTAACTTTGCCCCGTCTTCCGTTGAGTTAGAGCATGGGGTTGCAGCCAGGAAGTCCCAACAGGATGGAGGGAAAACGAGGCAGTTATTAAAAGCAATCTTTTCCTTTGTGCAAGGCCCCCAACTAGAGGGAGCAGGTTTGGTAAAGGATGGGGCTCCAGGAGCCACCCCTGACAAAGTAAATTGTGGGTTTTTTAAGTGAACCGTCACAGGTCCGGGGAAAAACCGGCACCCGGAATGAGAGTCCCTGTCGGTCGTGACCCCACCGGGTAGTCATTCGTGGAGAGGAAGAGGTGCCCCAGGGGCGCCTCTCCATGGTTCCCCAGGGCGGGATTTTCCAAAGCTGAGGGCGTAGAGGGCGGCCCTTCGGAAATTTTCTGAGTGGCACATAAAGGCACAAACTCCGCTCGGCGGGGGGACGTCTTTTGGACAAGCGAATTGGGCCCCGATGGGGGTTTCCCCCCAGAAGCTTTTAGAGAGCGGGGAACGGAGACCTCTGGGAAAACCGGGACGGGGGCAAATGGCGGAGTCGTCCGAACGCGCTCTTGCAAAGATTTTCCCTGTTCTCCATAAAAATTTTTCATTAAGGGGGGGCCAAAGTGAATGAGATCAGGGAGGGAAGACGGAAGGTCCGGGCAGCGAGTGATCCTTACCCTATAAAAAGCCCCTTCCTTAAAAATTTGGCGCAAAAGGGCGGATCATTCCCGGTTAGTTTTGAGGCCGGGGTGGGAACGGGGAATACTTAGTCCCCAAAAAATGACTATTCCCCTGACAAAGGTTCAGAAGTGCCGTTTCAGTGAGACGCACGTGAGGGTTCCTCAAAAACACTGCGAAACTCAGAGGGGAAAAATGCAGGTCAGCCTAATAGGATCATTCTTGTCCCAAGAGGCGGGGCCCAAAAAAGCCGGGCCTTAGGAAGGGGGGTAACAACAAACGCCACCTTGAACCTCAGTCGAAAATTGGTCGGCCATCGCTTGATGTGCATGGACCCCTGGGTGATGAATCCCTGCAAGTTTGGGGTCCCGTCGAACGGGTTTGGTAACGACAGCTAAATAGGGACCCACGGGTCCCCGATGGGACCGCGGGGGTTTGGTGCTGTGGGGGGCGGGGGCTGCTGATCATGGCGGTGAGTTGAGTAGCTGTTCGGCCTTTGGCAATCTGCAGGGACTGTGAGCGATGGAAGTTTTCCCGACTTTGGGCAGAGGCACCTTGACAGGAAGGGCCCCTTCTAAGATAGGGAGTGGTAGGGGACCACGGGATACGAAAGTGATGGTGTAACGTATGGGAGGGGAATCAAAGTAGCCCCCGGGGTTTTCCCCAGAGCCCCGCAAAGCGGGTGGCTTGCTGCGGCGGGGGAAAACCCAGGTCCTTCCACTGGCGTGACTTTTTTGCAGGGCAGCCAAAGGCGAGCATGGGTACCGAATCGTGAGAGTAGTGTGGGCAAGCAGGCGGTCAGGGAGACGCATTATGGTCGGGGGGCATTCAGGAGGTCGGATGGTCAGGGAAAACACAGGGAAAGCTTTCTTACGGCATGGGCACCATAGTCTGGCAAGGAATTCGGGGGCGGTACCGTTTTAGGGCCCGGCCGGCAATTACCAAATTACCGGCGCGCTGTCCCTTCAAATCTCTGGGGCTGCCGGGCGGCCCCCAGGGGTAGAAGAGACGGAGCATGGCCGTTAAGTTTTGTAAACCCCAGGGGAGGAGTGAAGGCGGGCCCACATACGGACGCGGGGGCCACTTGTCCCCCACAGGGGGACGGGGAGCCACGGCTGCGTCCGCAAACCCCCCAACCGTGGGACGGGACCCCGTGAAGTTTTTTAAATTAAAATTCAATTTTTTTTTGTGACCTTTTCGGTTATCTTTGTGTATTTTTTTTGGGGTTCGGTGTTTTTTTTGCTTTGATGACTTCACCAATCGCAGAGGTTCAATTCCAAACCGCTGTTGGAATTAAAAAATTTTTCAAGATGTACTTCATTTTGCCAGGTAGTGACCATCCCCTTGTCCGGACCCCAAAAGGCAGTAGGGTTCATTCGGGGTTTGCAGGGGCCCAAAACCTGGGGCCCCGGCCCTTTTTTTGTTAATTTTTTGCTCTATAGGGCTGGGGGTTCAGGCAGCTTTTTCACGAACGCGGGTTTTTTTACAGAGGAAAAAATTGTAGCCCGTATCCCTCTATTGATCTTATGAATTTATTCTCCCCAAAAACAATGATCATGGGTTCGTGAGAGCTTAAGTTACCTAATGTTGGCTTGTATTCGGTGCAATTACACGCCGAAGTCGGACTGCATTATTTTGGAAAAAAACACATTTTATTTGTGGGCATAACTGTCTGTAATGCCCCAAGTGGGCTGACGGGAGCCCTAGTCTTTCCCCAAATTACATCACATTTTGGAACAGTTCTCTTTTGAAAGGTGACGAAAGTAGAGGAAATGTAACCACTCCCACCCATTCAGCTGCCACAGCGGTGAATCCCCATTCGGAAGCATTGGATGTCAACAGAAGACTGGAGAGACGCTTCGGCAGAACGGGGGACAGGTAAGTATAAGGGTTTTTTTTTATTTTACTAGGGGCCCAGGAGCTATTAGAACAACTCACAGAAAAAAGAGATAATAATAGGAATATAGAAAACCGTCTCAAGATCAAAAGAAAAATTCCTAAAACAAATAATTTTTTAATAGATATGCATTAAAATAATTATCCTATATACATTAAAAATGGCCTCCACCATATAGCCACTATACAATTATGCAACTGTATATGTATAAAATACCCGGTGTATATCAGTACCTAGAAACAAAAGCAAGTGGACAATGTCTAGCTAATCACAGAAAAAAAAGACTTTGTACCAAATACTTTTTGCAGGGAAAAGGGTGCCCTATAAGGGGGAGGAAAATATGGTCAAAAATGTGGTCAAAAAAACTCACGGTTTGAAGACCTTGTCACAGTAGACTCCATTGCCCCATTGGACCAGTATTACCATTAATAGAAAAAGCAACTATCGCTATCACTATACTAGTCCTATCCAGATAGAGCACTCGCCCCGAAAAGGGCGACCCCCACCTCTTGGCGACTCACCCTAACTAACTAAATTATACAGTAACAAAACAAAGAACACAGACATAAGTCCCGACCGTTTCCCCAAGATATGGTTCATCAGGGGATAATAATTATACATCTGTATGAGAGATGATGATGGTCCAAGTGATGGCATGATGAGGGCCCTAAGTAAGTGCCAGACAGTATATCACTTATAACCCACCCCTATTAACCAAAAAAACACTCAGCCAATCCCAAAGCCACTTTACTCACCAAGATACAGGAGCAAAGTCCTTGCACATGCTCAATAGCAAAACAAAGACGCCAAACACCCCATGTTCCGCGCGCCTCCCGTTTCCGACAAACCGGAAGTGAAAAACCCGGGAAGTAACCCGCACGTGCTGTAAATTTACTTTCGTTTTGCCACTTCCGGTTTGTCACTTCCGGTTTGTCACTTCCGGTTGGTCGGAACGGGAGCGCGGGGAAAAAGGGTGTTTGGCGTCTTTGTTTTGCTATTGGCATGGCAAGGACTTTGCTCCGTATCATTGGTGAGTAAAGGGGCTTTGGGATTGGCTGAGTAGTTTATTTGGTTAATAGGGGGGGTAATAGTGATATATGCGGGCATTACTTATGGCCTCATATGCCATCATTTGGGCCCATCTCACCTTCTCCAGATGTAATTATTATCCCCTGATGACCATATCTTGGGGAAACGCGTCGGACTTATGTTTGTTCTTTTTTTTTGTTACTGTATAATTTATTTTATTGGGGTGAGTCCCGAGGGTGGGGTCCCCTTTTCGGGGCGAGTGCCCTTTCTGGATAGGACTAGTATAGTGATAGCAAGGGCTTTTTCTATTTATGGTAATATGGTCCAAGGGGTAAACGGAGTCACTGTGAAAAAGGGTCTTCAGAACCGTGATTTTTTACCACATTTTTGACCATATTTTCCCCCCTCTTATAGGGGGACTTCTCCTGCTAATAGGATTTTTATACAATGTCTTTTTTGCTGTGATTAGCTAGACATTGTCCACTTGCTTTTGTATCTAGTACTGATATACACCCGGTACTTTATACATATACAGTTGCATATATTTTATAGTGGCTAATATGTGTGAGGCCATTTTTATGTATATAGGATAATTATTTTAATGCATATCTATTAAAGATTATTGTTTTAGGAATTTTTCTTTTGATCTGTGAGACGCCCAGGAGCTATTAGAATGATTATTTCTTTATGAGGTAGACAACTTCTTTAACACATTACACTATTATGTTGACTGCAGCTACCACGTTCCCAGGTCATGGCAGATCAAGGGCTATAGCAAGTGTTGGTAAGGGGAGACGTTAAGGCTGCATCCCCACTGCAGAGGACAAATACCGGTTGGTTTACCTGGCTGGTACTTGTCTGGTTTTTTCGGTCGTCCCCCACGCCGCGTGGGGGTTGGAGGGAGGGGGGGTTTCCCCCCGCGGGTGAGCCCTCCCCCTTTACATTCACAAGCACAGATTCTGTCTAAAAACCATACGGAAGATTGTGCTTGTAGAATGTTTTGCGGCCGAACCGTGGGCGGAAAACCCGTGCAGTGGGGACATGCCCTAAGGGGCAAGACTGTCTATGGGGAGAAGGGGGCAGAAGAATCAGAAAGTACTGTGAAGAAACAGAGCAATGGAGAGAAATAATGGGCTTCTGTGGATAAAATGTTGCTCTGTTGGGGGCAACGTGGAAACATTTAGTAGAAGGACATTATGGAATAGGAACATGCAGAGTAGTGAACAGAAAGTGAGAAAGAAAGCGAACATTTAGTGGAAAGGGCAGAGGCAGACGACAGAAGGAAGAGGCTTTGTTGGGAGCAAAATGGTAGATGGACATTTTCTGTGAAATGAAGAGACATGGAAAGAAAATCTGTTAAAAGAGGAACACAGAGCAAGGGCTGTGTGAAGGACAAGTGGGGTTGAAAGAGGATGAAAGGCGGCAGGACTCTGTGGGAGAGCCTAGTGGAAACAAAGTCGCACAGGACGTTGTAAAAGTAAGAAAGTTAGAGAGGCCCCCCAAACCCACAGTGTGTGGGATGAAGTCTGTGGTTCCAAGGTGGAAAATCAATGTGGCTGTGAAAGTGTAGAGAATCTAATAGAAGAGACAGTGGGGGCAAGTGGCCACTGTGGTGTGGGTGGGTGTGTAATGTATATATAATATTTAAATATATATATAACAAATACACCACAATACCACATATAAATGCCATACATAAATGTACATGCACACAAAACCACACATATGCAGATCAACCCTTGATCCCTACAGTCACCCATTCTGGACCAGCCACACACTGTACATGCCTGGGTCCCAGGGCCTTGGGAGCTTCTCATGATGCCACTGACAGCAGAGTGATTGGTAGGGGCTGTTGCTGCAATCCTGCCCAGGGGTCATGAAACTTTCCGAGTGGAACCCTCAGTATAGCAGCAGCTTAATCAGTTTTAATCAGGATCTCATCAGCTGCTGAACACTGTGTAGCTGATGGAGACTGGAACACAGAGCATAAATCCAAATCTTCCCTCCCTGAGAAGAGCCTCTGTAGCTGTAACATTCCCTCCCTTTGGCACCCCGCAGCCTCGTGCGTCCCTCCCCCCTCCTGCTGCCGGACAGTCAGTCAAAGCAGTTCTCCGGCAG
>JAODAL010040554.1:27500-36782 GCA_025379985.1 Phyllomedusa bahiana
GTGGTTAATGCAACCTGCATCTACAGTCCTTACCTCCTCGTCCTCGCCATTCACGCCAAAGTGTCGGTCATCAGCATCATCAGCATCCGTCCAAACATGAAGCAGCCCAATGTCAACACCGTAGGACCCACCACTGTGGATAATCCATTGTCTGAAGACCTCTTGAAGACAAAATGCGTTGGGGGTCAGAAGGCAAGATAAAAGATCAAGAAGGATGGGATTTTCTCTGCTCTGGACGCCAGTTACTGATGCCATCAGAGGAGAGAAGGATAGCCGGTCAATCGGCAAAAATGCCGGGCGGAATTCGCAACCGCCTCTTGCAAGACTCTCTTGCTTTGTAGCCCCATGCTTCTGGATGCAGAAAGTCAGGACAGCAAGTCACCTGTGTTGATGAAGATGATTGATCGATGATGATGACGACATTGCGGGATCCATCATGGGTCTTTTCCGCAGAATTTGCATGCGAGCGCTTCATCAGTGGACGAGAGAAGACTATAGGGGTAGGTGTCAATATAGGGGTCCCGCCACAAAAAGGGAGAGGGTGGGTCGCATGACCTCCGCTGATATGATTCTGCCAGCCGGACGGTCCATTTGCAAACCGCCGTCCCTCGGCAATCGCCGTCAAAAAGGTCCCAGGACTCTCTCAAGCCTGGTCTTCTTTGACCAAGACCTCTGATTCACCCAGCGAGACATACTGCCCCTTTGCCGTAAACGCATAAGTAGAGGCAAGAACCTTAAGTGGTTAACCACCACCAACAAGTCTAGTCCCAAATGGCAGCGAATGCATATTGAAATGGAAGGGAAACTCTTGGGCCAAAAAAGGCCAGACCACGACGCCTGGCTCCCAAACACTGTCCCACAAACCCCTCTGTCTCCGCCTCCTCCTCCTCTCGCCACCACCAAGCGTTCCTCAGCTGCCCATGTCTCTGAGTCATGATCGAGTGATTCAGCCTCCGCCTTCAACCTCCACCGTCGCCCAAGTACCATCATCACCACCAAGAGACCCATCCTACTCCTTCTCCTTCCGCCAGATTTGACGACCTGCACGCCGTACAGCGCCAGTCTAGCAGCCAGCCTTCCTGCTTCCAGTTTGGAGCAGAAAGAAACACTTTTACCCAAACCATCCCAAAGCCAAAGCTGAATGTCGGCATTGCCAGGCTTTTGGCCTTGGGAAATGTTGCCTTTCCGTCAGGTGGACACCAGATGGGTCCGCCACGTCATGGCCCCTTGCCTGCCCCCAATACCAGAATGCTTAGGAAGGCATTTCTTTGCCAGAAAAGCCGTCCTGCCCTGTGCCGCCACTTGTCATCTAAAATTTTCAAGCCGTTGTCTGCATCTGGGCCGAAAAGTCATCTGTACTACCGACAACATGGACTAGTAAGCACAGGCCTAGGCGCTGCTATAATCTCTTGGACAGCTCACTGGTGAGGCTGTGTGGATGTCTCTGGGGTGACGGTGGCTCTCCAGGCTCCGGCGCACGCTCTTCAAAACCGCAGGGATGGTGCAGGGCTCATTCCGCCCAAGAGTCCTCTGGTGCATCGACGTGCCCAGAGAAACCAAGCAAGCCGTTTGAAATTAATCTGTCTTGAGAGACCATCCCACACAGGTCAGAGCTGTGACGGCTCTCGCAACGAGACCTGACGCTGGCTTGGTGACAAGAACCTTGTGCAATCAAGTGGTATGCGATTAACGGGCGAAATCTGCTTGGGCCGCACCATAAAGATCCGGTAGGCCTGGAGCACATCCCTTGCCTGGCACAATGTCATAAACCTGGTCCGTCAGAATTCTAAAGAGCTACCCCGTCTTGGACTGCCAGCTGCTGAAGAAGCTCGAGGTTGAGTTCGCACTGATCCGCCGTTCCGGGTACCCTGCTTCGTTCGTCCCGCCTGCTGCGTTGGCAGCGTCAGCTCGCCTCCCCGTCAAACCGTCCTCATTGTTGACGTGTCAGACAAGCTGGAATTCCACCCTCCACATGTTCCAGCGATTGTGGCAGCAGCGCAATGCCATTACGGCAGTACGAAGTGACACATGGGCCTGAACAAGCAAGCGTGTGCGGAACCTCGGAGTGTTGAGACCCACCGAGAGTGGAGGCAGGTGAAAGAGAGCTCTTGCAACCTACATCCTTGCCAGTTTTTGAAGAAGCCAACCAAATGGACAGTGCGGACAATGCCCTGTCAGCATGAGGCATTTGTGGTGATCATTAGTTCTGGAACGATCGTTGACACTCTGAAACACAAAAGGTTCACACGCCAGCGACGGAGGAGGAGACGGACACAATGCTGACACAGAGCCTTTCTCTCCTCAAATCCACACGGCCCCTGACAGTTTCCACATTTTCATGCGGACTTCATTAGGCTAGTGGGTTCGGTGGCCATAGCTAGTGCAAGGTGGCGCTCATCTTCTCAGGGAGCATCATCTCAGGCAAGTCATTGGCTGTGTTGAAGCATGCCAGAAGGCACGAGGAGGAGAAGGAGGGGAGTGACACCGATTTAACTCGACGTCCCTGCCTTGGAAAATGTTGGCGCACGCTAATTTGAGGCGGAGGAGAAGATGAGGAAGATCAGTTTGCTAGAGCCCCTCATAAAAGCCCCCAGAGCTTGGGAAATCAAAGGCTCCATCACTCACACATGAGTGCTTGGATGCTCCATTCCTTCCCACATGATCCCGCATTAAGCCTTCAAAATGAACAACATTTACTGGGTGGCCACCCTCCTGGATCCCCGAATACAAAACAAAAACTCAGCACTTTCCTTCCACCCACCCAAATAGAGAGTATATATGCAGAAAATGGAACCATTGCTGATGATCAACTGGAGACGATCTTGTTGTGTCTTGCTATTCAACTTCTTCAAATGTCACGGTGGAACAAAACGCCAGCGACGTGAACAGGCAGTAAGTGGCCAAGTAGCCGTGAGCGGCAGCAGCAGCAGGCAAGGTGGCAGAAGCCTAAGTGGGTGACCTCTGGCAAACTTATAAATACCACCTCACGCAACGCATCTACGCATGCAATGCAGGGCACCACATACAACACGCCAGAGACCAGCTTTTAAGATCATGGTGCTAACGACTATCTGCGTCTCTCAACACCGATGTTTTTGTATGTGTTCCGGACCAATAGACTTCTGGTATTCCAAAATGGACGAATGGGCCCGAGCTGGCTCGTCCTCCCAAAGAGGTGTTGTCCTGCCCAGGCAGCAGCGTCTAATCTGAGCGGACCTACAGCACAGCGAGAGTCATTACCAGCAAACGCATCCCCGGCTTCCCACAGATAAATGTGGAATCGAATTGAACTTTCATCAAGAAGAATCCGGGCATGGATCTCTGATGTTGGTGGCCACCATTTGCCGAGGTCACCCGATTAGTTGCTGGTCTAACTTCCCTTTCCTCTCAAACAGAAATGGTCCCCCTTGAAGAAACTATTTTTAAAATGATCATTTCATAAGTGCAATTTTTATTCTCAATTTCCCAACAGTTCAATTTTGCCTGGTTTTGCTGAGAGGAAAAAAAAGGACTGTAAAAGACACCAAGGTTTCAGGACAACATATTTCCATTTACTCATTTCATCTTTAGAATTTTTCGCATTGTCCTATGGTTTTGAGGGGTCATGTTTGCCTCACAATTTTTAACAGTGGCTGTAGAAGTCCATATTTATAATTTTTGTTGGGGTCTTGTTCTGTGAGAAAAGCTATAATCAGTCCTTTGGAACAGAAATGTGCTTCTAAGGTGCATTTCTCCCTCAACAAATTTTAACAGTGGCTGAGAGAAGTCATTTTTATAAAATTTTTTGGTTCAGCTGCTTTGAAATGCAGCAATACTACAGTCCGATTCCTAAAAAATGTTGTTTATCTAATAGACATTTGTTCTTGCACATTGTCAAAAGTAGCTCATGGTCATGTTTTGAATTTTTGGGGGCATTTTTTTGCAGTGACATGCAGCAAACTACGGACCTATTATAAAAAAATGTTGTTTCTTCTAACAACATTATTGTGTTCTTCACAAATGCCAAGATATGGCACGAGGTTGTGATGGTGCTGTCCAGAAACCGTAAATATGGTATGGACACTGTTAATGGACATCAAATTGCAAAATGACTTGTTATTTGCAAGATCTTTAACAAAGCTATCAATCCCTGTATTGAGACGAACCCATTTAATATAATTTTAAAAAAAGAGAAACAAAGACATGGGTGGGATTTCCATCCTATTTTAAAAATGTTGTTTTTCTCTAGAATTAAAACTACTGTAAAAACTGCATTGATACAAAAGAAGCTGTTAAAAAATTCCTCTTGTAATTGTACATAGGGGTACAGGACAACTTGACCAGATTGTAGGTTTATTCAGAAGGACATGGAGTATGGAGCCGGACAGAGACAAAGTACAGAGAACATATCCTCCCGCACGTTGAGTAAAATGAGAACAAGGAAATGCCAGAAAAAGGGCACCTGTTTAACAGGAAGCGTTAACGCACCAGTATTTCCAATTGAAAGCTCAATTGGTCCACACTCATACGGAGTGGCAAGCGCTACCATCATTCCTTGACGTGTCACGAAGGAAGGCTGGAGTATCTCACACTCCCGCTTCCGCACCTGCTACAGCACAACAATTTTCGTTCTGCGTCAATCAGGGCATTTAACCTGCTGTTAATAGATGACGGACGCCAGCCTGGGCTCTCAATACCGCACCCCCTGTAACTCCGGCCCTGGTCATGCTGTGGCACAGAAAGGTTATAGTCACTTGTCATTCAACTAAAATGGTGGTTGAAAGACTCTTTTTCCGGCACTTTTATGCTGGGGGTCATGACAGGTAGTAATGGTCCTCGACTGCGTCCAGGACAGGTATAGTCCAATGTCCAATTATCAACGAAAAATGGTGGTTGAAAGACTCCTTTTTTCCGGCAACATTTAATCTTGGGTCAGACAGGTTTAAGGGTCATGCTGCGGTCCGAGGACGGTACAGTGTTGTCAATGTCCAGTTAAAGTAAAATGAGGTTCAAATCATACTGGCCTTCTGGCACTTTTTAATTTGTGGGTAATCAGTTTAAGGGTCATGCTGTGGTAAACAAGTCAGGGATAGTGAATGTGTGATGACTTTTTTTCTGTGTGCTTTTATAGCCAAGTGTTTGTGCGCTAAGATGTAGCAGGTATCCCATTTTGACTGAGTTTGTGTGGCTGTTAAGTTCCATGCTTCTCCAGCCCTGTTATGGTTTGTAAAATAAGGTGTTGATGCTCTCCATAGACTTTAATGGTCCCATCGGAGAGATCGACTATCGAAAAACCTTATCGATGGTGGCCGACTATCGCCCGCTGTCGATAGCCAACGTAATCGCTCACCACTAAAAATAACATTAAACTTTTTTTTTTTTTTTTCTAAAGAGCCTCCGTCCTGCTGCCCCCGAGAGCGGAGCAGACTCACTGTTTATGCTTCTGGCTGGCCGGGGCCCTGTGATAATCAGCTTCCATCCATTCCACTACAGATGGGCATCAGCGGCCGTAGACTATCCTCCTCAGCGTAACTCTCAGAGAGTGCTGATTTGTGGAACAGTGGACCGCCTGCTGCCGTGCCGCTTCCATCAACAGCTGTGCCTAAGGAGAGAGAGAAGCCCTCTGCTAGTCTGCATCTCTTTCTCTGATCACCACTGTCGGCATGCGCTCCTGTGCACCAGACGAGCTTAGGTTCGGGGCACAAACTACACAGTTTCAGAAATACTGCCACCCTTGGTCTGAAAGATAATAATCATCCCTTTTTGCATTTCTAATAAATTTCCCGTTTTACACATGACAGCAGCAAGGGATATGTGTGCGGACATCCTGTCTCACACCTTATATACCCACCAAGCCATCTCATCACATGTGACTTCCTACATAAGTAAGTGGCTCCCGCCAAAAATAGGAATCTCTCTCGGCAGGAGAACAAAGAGTGGACTTTTGAATCACTATATGTTACTATTTTGCCATAGGCAAACTTTGAACTCATCTATAAACACTAAAACGTAACTTTTTATTATGTATAACACTAAACTCTATACACACTATTTAAAAACCTGATTTCTAACCTCACCATTTAACCCTTTCTACTTTTGAAGGAAGGATTATCTCCTTTTCTATTATCAAGTCTGGTGGAGCAGAAATTACCATTGATACAGTGCGCGGGCAGCATGGTAAGATAGGGCGCTAGCCCGTTATGGAGATGGTGAACTTGTCTGAGGATTGTTGGCTATCAGAGCATGGTGGCAGCAGTTATTATTATTATTAGCACATATTATTAGTGTGCGTGCAGGAGAGTGGAAGGGGGAGTGGGCTTTATGTGGATTCTCTGATGGCCAGTTGGTGAGCACCTGAATAGGGGGTGTACCTAACATGATATAAAAGGAAATGAGCTTAGACCACATGGGACCGGACCTCTAACCCCTGATGAAGCCAGGCTAGCTGGTAAAACATGTTGGGGAGGTCAGGCATGACGTTTTAAATTGTGATTTCTCACCTCTGTCTACAAGTGTCACCCGCTGCAGAGGATGTCACAAGGGGGCCTTATTTGTTTTGTGTCCATTCGATTAGGGATGACTGCCCAAGTAGGAGGCTTGGGATCCCTTACTGGGGTTGGTAAATTGCTGTATATATAAACTCTTGGTCTGGGTCAGCTCATAGCTTCACATGGCTTTCAATACCATCTGTATGCTGACGATACCCAACTCTACATCTCCGGCCCAGATGTCGCCTCTCTTCTCTCCCGGATCCCTGACTGTCTGTCCTCCATTTCCTCCTTCTTCACCTCCCGTCTCCTGAAGCTAAACGTGGAGAAAACTGAATTCATTTTCTTCCCACCGTCCCACTCCATCTCTCCACCCGATCTCTCTATCACTGTCAATGGCTACACTCTCTCACCAGCACCACAGGTCCGCTGCCTTGGGGTAATCTTTGACTCCAATCTGTCCTTCAAACCGCACATCTAAACCCTCACCTCTGCCTGCTGCCTCCACCTGAAACATATCTCCCGAATCCGCTCATTGCTTAACTTCGAAAGCACAAAAATGCTTGTCCATGCCCTCGTCATCTCTCGCCTCGACTACTGCAACATCCTCCTTTGTGGCCTCCCAGCCAGCACCCTCCTCCCTTCCAAACCATCCTTAACTCTGCTGCCCGTCTGATTCACCTCTCTCCCTCCGCTACTCCCCTGCCTCTCCCCTCTGCCGATCCCTTCACTGGCTACCCATTGCCCAGCCTATCCAGTTCAAGCGAGCAACCTTGACCTACAAGGCTCTCCATAGCCTCTCCCCTCCATACATCTCTGCCTTAATCTCTAAATACCTCCCCTCACACAACCTCCGCTCCTCAAAAGGACCTTCTTCTCTCCCCTTATTTATTCCTCACATAACCGTCCCCAAGACTTCTCTCGTGCCTCCCCCACACATTGGAACTCACTGCCCCAACACATCAGCCTCTCCCCCTCTCTCACTGGCTTCAAAGGTAACCTGAAAACCTACCTCTTCAGGATTGCCTATAACCAACATTAACCGGGTTGCACTGCTCCGCCCCACAAACTGTCTGCCCCTCACCTTCTGTCTCTTCACCCTTCCCTGTAGATTGTAAACCCTCGCCGGGCAGAAACCTCTCTCCCCTGTACCAGTTGTTAGTCACTTATTGTCACTTTGTAATTGTTTGACCAATGTTATTTATGTACCCGTCTGAAATGTACAGCGCCCTGGAATCAAGGGCGCTCCAAAATAAACTATAATAATAATATAAGGCTTTCCTGTTAGTGGGTGGTGCTCCACCAGACTTGATGATAGAAAAAGAGCTATTCCTTCCTTCAGAAGTAGAAAGGGTTAAATGGTGAGGTTAGAAATCAGGTTTTTAAATAGTGTGTATAGAGGTTAAGAGTTATATATAATAAAAGTTACGTTTTAGTGTTTTATAGATAGAGAACTGATAGAGTTTAAGTTTGCCTATGGCTAAATATAGTTCCTACATAAGTGACGCACTGCCGACATCACAAGTAGTGGTCATAATAATGTGACTCGACTGTGTACGGTGTTCCGTGGTGAGACATAGAGTATCAAGGGCCCATAAAACTAATCCTCGCACTCTAACTTTTGTGCCCAGCCTTGCTAGAAGTGTCTGTATGAGAACCACCTCCGGTTATTTCACACAGTAGGCCTCATTTATCAATACTGTCTGATAGTAAAACTGTTTTTGTTTCCCATACTAACCAGTCAGAGCTCGGCTTCCTTTTTTCCAGTGCAGTATCAGAAATGAGAGCTGAGCTCTGAATGTTTGGTACAAGTAATAAAAACACTCTTACTATTATTTAATAAATGATGCCCATTAATGACTTCTTGCTGTGCCACTGAAAGGCTATGCCGCAGTTTCGCCAGCATGCCCTGAAACCAATCTTCATTGTAATATCCGCCCGCTGTGGAAACTTACTGTAAGTTACCAAATGCTGCAAAACCGAATTGCATAATAGCATGCTGACATTCTCATGAATTACTACTGGGTATTTTAAGTACAGTTGTGCAATACTTTTTCGGTGAATATTGCAACAGTTGGCAGAACTTATGGTTTCCGAATAATGCTGCTTGTATACGCATAGACTAAGGTGCTATGCCATGTCATAGGGAGGTTAATAACTACCTGTACCACTCAATTAGAAATGGGTTACTTATGTATCTGAATGGCACTGTGTCCTGTACCAGAGGATATCTGGTAACATTTTGTTTTGCAGGAAATATAACTGCTAGTCACACAGTTCATTTTGTGGTCCAGTGTTGTATTGGGATAAAGGAAAGTACATCTAGATATGGCTATAGCATTAATTTCTATGTGGGATATTGTTATCACTTTGAATTCCATGATTTTATGTATCGGGATATAATAAAAAAACAGCCATTTCTTAGAAGGTCTAAAAATTATGTGTCATGATTTATTTAACAATAATCGGCCAAAATGCAGAAGCAGTGTATAAGAAATTGAGCACTTATTCAATATTTAAGCTTTTTTTAATTCACCCACAGACCAGCACTGTGTAAAATGAGACCTTCTTCAGTCGCACCACAAGTCACTTCCCATATATTTTACAGTAATCAATTATATGTAATATTCACTTCTTTTATTACTCTTAAATATTTTCCACTTACGAAAATACATGTATTTGGGTTCCAATTGTAAGCTCAAAATTATCAATATTTATAAACAGTATCCATATAAAAATCCTTCAGTTTTTCAGCGTTCCAGTGGTAAATTCCCCCCCTGCAATCACTTTCGGGGTTTCGGGGCGTTCCCTTTCT
>JAODAL010040555.1:0-36781 GCA_025379985.1 Phyllomedusa bahiana
GTTTTTGGGACTTAACAAAATTGTTTCCAAAAAAGTGAAATACTCAGGTTGTATTTTACACAATGGTTACACCATTTTTATTTTGTTAGTTGTATTCCTCTAAGGGGGGAAACAACCCAACAAAGGAACTTTAAAATTTGGAAACGGGTTTCAACCAATTTTTGGACCCCAACAACATTTTTTTTCAAAGGCCCCCCCAATTAAATAGTCTGGGGGAAAAAAAAACACCAAAAACAGGCAACTTTCCCAATCAAAACCAGCGGTTTTAACACAGCCTTAATAGGGCCCTTTTACTTTTCCCCCCCCCAGTATCCTTCAAACACGGGCCCCCCAAAAATTTAAACCTTTAAAAAAACTTTTTTTTTTCCACTAAAAGATTTTAAAGGGTTTATAAAAAAAACCGGGGTTTAT
Organism: Phyllomedusa bahiana; assembly: GCA_025379985.1. Taxonomy (NCBI): domain Eukaryota; kingdom Metazoa; phylum Chordata; class Amphibia; order Anura; family Hylidae; genus Phyllomedusa; species Phyllomedusa bahiana. Next base: position 412 of record JAODAL010040555.1, read on the forward strand.
TTGTTTTTTTTTGGGGGTACCCAAACCCCGGTTTTTTTTTCCCCAAAAACCCTAATTTTTTTTTTTTCCCTGTACCCAGGTAAACCCCAGGGAAAGGAAAAAAATGTTTTTTTTTTTTAAGCAAATTACATTTGGGGGTTTTTAAAAAATTTTAATTTTGGGGAAGGCAAAATTCGGGGGGTTTTTTTAATAACAACACCAAAAACTGTTTTTTTGTAAACAGTTTCGACGGGGGGGGGGCCCCCCCTGTGAGTCACAAAAAAACCTTTTCCGGGACACCCTCCACACAAAAACTCGCACAGGGTTAGGGGGGGGGGAAACCCCGGGGTTTTTTTTTTAACCTGTTTGCCCCCCAAAAAAGGTTTTTAAGGGGTCCCACCTTTCCTGGGAAAAAACAAAACCAAAAAAACCCACCCCCGGGCCAGGTAAACCCCGGGGTTCATCATCATCGTGGGGGGGGAAAAGGGGGCGGCCCATAAGGGGCCCGGCCAGCAAGTCGGGTGGGCCGTGAGTAAGCAGGGTGGCAGCAGTGCGGGGTCAGGAGCCGAATGGCCACAGGGTAGAAAACTCACTTCGCAGGTCCAAGAAAGTAGCGGCACAGGGGCTCACCGAGGCAGCGCCAGTAGTAGTCACTCAGTGCGGAGCATTGCCGGTAAAATCACCTACTTGGCGGTGTGGCAGTTTTTTGCTAAGACACTCTGTGGCCTACTGATGTTGCTGCCACCTTCTCAACCTGTCATTGTGCCACTCTGTGGCCTATTGATGTTGGTGCCATATCTACACTCTGTCATTGTGCCACTCTGTGGCCTATTGATGTTGCTGCCACCTTTTCAACCTGTAATTGTTCCACTCTCACAATCAGGATCAGGATTGTCAAATGATTAGGTAGCAAAAAGCAGGAGCGGATAAAGAACAAAGAAGACATGCAAATATCCCATTTACTGGACATCTCTGTTTTGGATCAACTCCTGTTTGTTTCTGGCTTTAGCAATGCTGATGGATTATGACCGATTATTTTCTCTTTTCCCCTTTAATCCCCCTCCTGCCCCCTCTGCCTCTCCTGGTCACTCACTTTCCCAGTATTTTGCAATGATGATAAGTGTTAATCACATGAGGCCACAGTTTCTATTTAACAAATTGGGATATATTTTTATTTTGCATAAAGAATTTGTTAGCAACTAAATCATATATATATACACGTACATTGCTATGACGAGACCCAGTTCGGGAGTAAATTACCATCTATTTATGTATACATTTTGTTTTCAAACCGATTTCTGCGTTAGATTTTGTGCTAACTACAAATACAATATATGCAAATACAATGTATCCCAATAAAAATAAGCTGAATGTACTAGCATTTCTGCATATTTCCATTGTAACGTAATTAATTAGGTAACTAGCTGAGAACTGTAAGAACTAATCTTTAGTGGGGAAGGTGGGAGGTGAAATTGTGGGAGGAGGGACAGGCTAATCATAAGGCCTGAAGCTTTATTAAAATGAATATGTATATTAGATACAGAGGAGAAGAGGGTTTAAAGGGAAGACAAAATAACCGTGTACATACAATAGCCCTATTAGACATAGGGAAAGTTTATGTAAAGTGACAAAGTTGAAGTGTGCGTAAAATTTTAATACCTATTCTGCTAGTCCGTTCTAGGTGAGCCGCCAGATGCAATAATTTGAGAGAAATTTGGACGGGAAATCCATCACATTAAGGCAGAAATGTCCATTGGTACAGTACACAGGCGCGGGCGGCATGGTAAGATAGGGCGCAAGCCCGCTATGGAGATGGTGAATTTACCTGAGGAATGTTGTTTATTAGAACGCAGCAGCAGCAGTAAATAGTTTCAGTATGCATGCAGAAGAGTAAAAGGGGGAATGGGTATTGTTGAATCTCTGGTGACCAATTGGTGAGCACCTGAATAGGGTGTTTTACCTAAGAGTTATAAAAGAAAATGAGCTAGACCACATGGGACCGGCCCCTCAAATCCCCTGATGAAGTCATTTAGTTTGGGGGAAAACATGTTGGGGAGGTAAGGCATGACATTTTAATTTGTGATTTCGCACCCTTTCTACAGTGTCACCCGCTGCAGAGGGCCCTCAAAAGGGAAACCCTATATGTTTATGTCCATCGGATTAGGGATGACTGCCCAAGTAAGGATGTTTTGGACCCCTTTAAATTGGAGTTAGAAAAATCACTGTAAAATATAAGGTTCCCCTTTTAAAATAGGTGGTGTACCACCAGACTTGATAATAGAAAAGGAGTTATTTCCTTCATAATTAGAAAGGGATAAATTGAGAGGTTAGAAAAAAGGGTTTTTAAAATATTTGTTATCGAGGTTAAGTGTTATACATAATAAAAGTTACGTTTTAGTGCTTTATAAACTTAGAACTGATAGAGTTTAAGTTTTCCTATGGCAAAATAGTAAATATAGTCATTAAAGATCACTCTTTGTTCTCTTGCTAGATTCCCTTTTTTTGGAGACTATTTAACCATAAAATGGACTCAATTTTAACTTTTCTTTATTAAATCGCTCAAAACTATATATCAGGATAGGTGGTAGAGTCACCTGGGCGCTCCAGGTACTTTATATTCATCATTTACTTCAAGGAAGCTAATACTGAAAGATTTTCAAAAATATTTTGGGTAAAGAAAAAAAAATGCCACCAATCTCCAGTCTAGTAATGTTTGCCATGATAAGTCCCATGGGAGGTGTCACTTAGCTTTCTCTGGCTTCTGTGTAATGGTGAAAACTTATGCACTGTATCTTCTCCATGCAGATCTAACAGAAGGAGAAGAAAAGAAACAGAGGTGTAATAATTTTGTAACACTACTCAAAAGTGCAAAATAAACAGCTGATGCACTCACTTAGCAGGATTGTGCTAGAATAGGCAAAACAAAACAGGCACTTTAAATAGATCCTGCTCCACACTGTCACCACCACTGCATCAGAGGAGAGAATATGAAACCTCAAGTTACAATGGTCTCAGAATACAATATTCTCACCATACAATGGTCCTTACTGGGACATTGTATCCTGAAACAGCATCCACTATACAGTGTCACAGACACTGCTGATTTCTGGCTCATGTGACTGATGGAAGATCAAACCAATTGTCATGAACATTTTACATGTAAAACCTTAATGCAGTGCATGCAGTGACTGGTGGTATAGTAGCACCTACCTACTGTACAGTGTGGTACTACATGTCCTATACTGCTCTTACATGTGCCAGGATGAGCGGCTCCTTTGGGCACCAGGTGAGGGCCCCATTTTCTCTTACATTGTGTATGCAGTTTATGAACCAAGGAAGCTCCTGTCCCCAAAATACTAAATGATTTCTAGCTTCCAAAGTAAAACAAAACTTATTTCTGCCATGTTTGTGGGAGTTTTGTTTTTATGGTGTTCAATCTTCGGTATAAATCATGTGTTATCTGTATTCTACAGGTTGATATGAATCCAACAATACCAAACATGTATGGTTTTCTTTATGTTTTTGTACTGTATAAAAATCCAAACATTTTCCAGTTATGCCACAACGCCATTTTCTGTGACCAATAACTTTTGTGTACCTCTACCTATGGACTTCAGTGAGGGTATATTTTTTGCGGGTTGAGGTGTACTTTTTATGGGTGCCAGCTTGGAATACATGTGACTTTTTTGATGACTTTTATTCCAAGTGGAAAATACAGCCCTGCCTATCGGGACCTCGCGATCGGAGAAATAGTATGCTGCACTGTCTCTCATTCATGTAGATGCCACGGCTGCTTTTTCCACGGAGTCTAAGAGATTAAACAGCACGTCATAGAGCCGTCTCCATTCCGTGCTGTTACTGGCAGTTATCAGCTGCAATTAGCAGCCAGCACCCGATGCTTATGTAGCAGGATTGTGCTGCAATCCAGCTAGATAGCCCCTTACTTCCACCAGGATGTACTAGTACATCAGGCCTGATGAAGGAAACTGGGTGTTCCGAAACGTCGCTCGCTTGGTAGCGTGGAGTGTGGATACGCACCTGTCAGCTCCTTGCTGGATCTGCTATGATCTAACTTTAAGCTGAATGCAGCTAAGTATTGCCCATCTACTTTGAATCTATTTGCGATTATAGTCTGTATTGGGACTGTTGTTCTGGATGGTATACAGCATACGTTGATATATACAAGTAAAGAGATATATTGTACATTGAAAGTTATGCCTCAAGTTTGTCTTGTTTTTGGATCTAAGCCTGTCTGACATATTTGGTGTCTGGTGAATGGAAAACATTTCTACATCTATTTTTTAATAACAAGAACAATTATGCAGAGAATATTCTAGTTTTTATAATTCACAAGGCCATAAATCCAAACTTTTAAAGGGAAATTTTTTTCAGACCTTGGTGTTATACCAAGGTGTTACTACGGCAGAGAGAGAGAAGTGCTATAATCCTATTAATTGCATGCATCGATTATATTATTGTTTCCATATTTTGGCACAGAGTTGTCAATCCTGCCTAATACTTAGACAATTAGAAAAACATAAACTCAGCTGTCTATGGATAAGTAAAATTAACACAGGCCTTCAGTTTTATAAAAAAGGGGTAATTTTTTCAAAAATAATTGTTATTGACTTATTTTGCCCAAAATTTTTTGTTAGGGAAAGCCCCGCGACCCCCTTGGGGTCGCGGGCTCACCGCACCCCTGCGGCATCTCCTGCTGCGGGCGACGCCTCTGCCCCATCCCCGAGCTGCTGGCGCTTCCACAGCTCTGAACAGCACTTACCCTGCCATGCTCTTGTTCCCGACCGGGCACCCCGTTGCCGCCTTTGGGGTTCCGCTCCCCCTTAGTGCATGCACGTGGTCTGCAGTCGGGGTTTTAAAAAGGGCAGCGCCCCAAATGTTTGGTTTTTCACGGGCGCAAATTTTATTTAATCCTCCCCTTCCTACTACCCTTTGCCGAACGATAGTGCCCTGTGCCTTGAGAGGAAGCTTCCGGTATTTTGTTGCTACTGTGACCATACCTTCGCCTCCGCCCCTTGACCACAACCAAAGCCGCCTTCCTTTTTTTCTCCGGGGCCCCGACAAAACCATTGCCGCCGCCTGACCTTCTGCCGTCCCTGACTAGGCCTGCTTCATGATTCTGTACCACGCAAACCTTGGCCGCCACCGGGAGCAAGTCACATCAGGGGTAACACCTGGTAGTAATCCGCCCCAAGTCCACCCGCTTTGCGGGGGGCTCGGGAAAACCAACCATTTAAATTTCCGCTCCCTGGCGTGGCTTACACCATCGCTTGCGGTTGTCCAGAGGATCCACTTCCACAGACCGTTACAATTCTATACCAAAATTTTGCAGCAATCTTAGTGCATTTTGCTGCATTTTAAACCATGCCTCTTCTGTATAAAGCCATCTCCTCCTTCCCTCTAGGCCACACCTGCTTGTCAAATGGGACGCACCAAACTGCACCAAAGTGCCTCAGGCCTGTTCACATTTTCAGACAGATTCTAGGTGGAAACACTGTTCTAAATCTGCCGCACTATTTCCGGAACAGCCTTTATGCAGCTTGTATGACGTGGGCATCAACTCAGAACTGGAAAACAGTGAAACCACAGGTGAAGTGAATAACATTGATTATCTGACAAGGAATGATATATTAGGGATTAGGGATTTTTTGGGGGAGCAAGAAAACAGCATTTCAAAAATTAAGTGCAGAAATTGCACCAAGGGAGGTACAGTGAGCCCTGACTGGAACCCATCCCCGCCCCCTCTTGGCTTGCGCCCGGCGCCCAACGGCAACTGGCAACATCCCGCGCTGCTAGGTGCGGGGGGCCGTCAGGAGGAAAAACAGACAGTCGGGGTCAAACCAAAACGGGGAAGCCAAACCCACAAATCAGAACCAGAGGGATAACTTAAAACAAGCCGGGGCCCAAAAAGCCAAACGGGGCGATACAAAATCAAAGACAACCGGGGTTCGGGAGAATAAGCCGAGGTCAGTTACACAGTAACAGACAATAAACAAAAACACAGGTAGCAAAAAACGGGCCAGGAGAATATCGTAGGCGCACTTTCGCACAATAAATTTTCCCGAAACCACCCGTAGCTGATTGGAAACGGCCCCCCGGGGGCCTCCCAATTGGCTTGCGACATGCCCCCTGTCAGGATGGCTAGACCTCTTCCCCTCACAAAACTCCAGGCAGACGTCATCAGGGGGGGGCGCTATCACTCTGCAAATCCCCCCCCTGCGCCGACGCCCCCACCCCCTCCCCCCCCCAAAGGGGGGGCCACCGGACCCCCTTCCCTGGGCCCCGGGTTTGTCCGGGTGAAATCATGGAAATTCCCCACCAGTGATCAGCTGGAGGGTTTTGGGCCGGGAAACCCCTGACCTCCTCAAACCCTCCCCCCCCAAGGGCCCTACTGCAGTGACCTTTTGACCCTACAAATCGCGGCGCGGTTTACCAAGGGAACTTTCAATCGCAATTTTCGGGGTGGACACCAACATCCCCCCAACCGCAAACCCCCCAGAACCTGATGCCGCTATCAGAATTTTTCTTCCCGGTTTTCTGGGGAAAACCAAGTTCTTCTAAATTTGGGCCTAACGTGCAAGATCTTTAATGAAACATCCACCCCGCTGTGTCAACGTACACTGAAAATGCCGCAAGCCTTGGGGGAAAACCATAATTACAGTAAAAAGGTGAGGTACTGAACGGCTAATTTCCTGATTGTTAACGGCAAATTCAACCAACGGGAAAATATTTTTAAACCCCTCTACCTGCTGACGATACATAACAACGGATTTTTTTGTTTACCATTTGATTTACCCTCTCAGTCTGCCCATTTAGTCTCGGGTGGGAAAGGGGAGGGGAAAGACTGGTGATACCCAGAGCCTTGCAAAGGGCCTCCAAAATTGGAAAACAACTAACCCTCTGTCCCCAAAAAAAAAAAAAAAAAATATTTCTGGGAAACCCGCATTTGACAATTGTTTGATAAAGAAAAAAACACCAGTTTTTTTTTGGAGACGGCAACCCCCTTAACGGAACAAGATGGCACATTTTAATGAACCGGTTTCCCCCCTACCACCCAAATTAACCTTTTTTGCCCCCCTGAAGGGTGGAAAAGGGCCTCAAAATCCTTTTGGAAAAGTGGGCCATGGGGCGTTCAGGGAAAAGGTAGGGGGCAAAGTTCCCCCGGAAGACGGTTCTGGAACTTTTGCCCCACGCAGACTTCACAAAATGCCACATAGGCCTCAACACACGATGCAATACGGCCACCAGTAATTTTCAGAAATAAGCTTTTTGGCCCGCCCCCTCCGGGATGCCCGATAACACAGAATCATAAATTCTTTTAAAACCGAGCCGAATCAGTGGGGGCAAAGACCTTCGAAATAGACATTAGCAGGTCTCATATCCTTGGGGGTTTAACCTCAGGGCTAAATCAGGGAAATGAGAACAACATCTCCTTGGGCAATATAGGTCCGGACCTCCTGAGATTCATGGCTGCACAAACTTCAATAAGCATCAGCCCTTCACATTTTTCGAACCAGGTCTGTAAATAACAACAAAGTTGAAGCGAAAAAAAATAAGCCCAACCCCTGACGCACCTTTTACACCCTTCAAAGGTAAAATTCTTTTGACATAAGGACGCGATGCGGGCACCCTCGGATGCGCCATTCCTAAGGCCCATTAATAGCCAACAACTCCCGTTCCCAAAAACATAATTCCTTTAAACTGAGGGGGAAAATTTTATGTAAAAGAAGGCACAAGGGCAAAAGGTTAGTCATATTAGCAACCCCCAGACAAGACCCCCCCCTGCCCATACTCGAAGCATCAACCCTCAAAACAAAGGTTTTGCTGCATCTCTTAATCAACCAGGGCTGATACAAAAACACTGCAAACCCTCTCAAATGCATCTATGGCCTCAGGGTTTCCCCCTACTGAACTTCCCCCCCCTTCTTAAACCCGTCCCTCAAGGCCAACTAAACAAAAAATTTCAATAGATTTACAATAGTATTCGCAAACCCTAGGACCTCCGAGGGCCCTTTAGAGATGAAGGGGGGGCCAAAACCTAATTTCCCGGGGCCCACAAAAAGGATCAGGAGTACCCAAGGAAAAGGGACCTCCTCACCCCGAAAAACATTTTTCAAGCTTACAAACAAAACTATTTTCCTTTAGGATTTCAAAACCTTCGTACGTGTTTAACGTGGACACCAATCTTTGAATAGATTAAAAAGTCCCTCCGGGAAATGACCATACAACAACCCAAAGATTCCCGGAAAACAACAGAAGCAGGTTCTGGGAAACCGCGGGGGCATTACACAACCCGAACGGCATCACCAGATATCAAAAGATCTTCAGGGGGTTTTAAAAGCGGCTTTCCACTCACCCCCTTTTCCGATACAAGGTTTTTAGGCTCCCCCTAAGGTCCAACTTTAAAACCACTTTTCTCCCTTTTTTATTTGGTTAACAATCAGGGGTCAAGGGGAAAAAGGTAATTGGGTTTTTTACCCTTATTTTATTCAGTTTTACGGGAAACTATGCATGCGAGGGCCCCCATCCTTTTTTCCCACAAAGAAAAACCCGGCACCCTGGGAGACACCAAGGGCGGATATGCCCCTTCTTAAGCTTTTTGCAATAAATTGTTTCATTTCTAGTCTCTCGGGCCAACAGATTAATATCCTCCCTTGGAAACCTTACTCCGGGAAAGTCAAGGGGCACGTCGTAAATCTAAGGGGGTAGTATCTCCAACGTTTCTGAAAAATACGCAGAAGTCACGGATAAAAACGGGAATCTGCTCCCCCCTCATTATTGCCCAGTATTGGGTAGGGACACTGGTCAACACCCGTTGTCCCACTTGACTAATTCACCTAATTCCAGTCAAACACGGGGTTATGTTTCTGAACCCAAAGGGCAGCCCCGACACCACATCACCAGCCCCTCCAGATAAATAGAAAAACACTTTCAGATGAATGATCCGACCCCCAAACCCCACCAGAGTACTTGTTGGATTGTGCCCCAAGCTATTTTGGGGGAGTCTAAGCAAAACCCCGTAGAGACTCAGATAGCGTCTCCGGGGGTGGCCTAGACTTTGACAAAGACCAACAAAAAAATTAAACTGATCCAGAATCCCAAACGCACTCCCAAACCAACAGCGACAAATAGGGAAAACTTTTTCTGGGAGCAGCAATTTTTTGGATATAAAGGAAAAAACATGCCGTCTAGGTGATCTTCCTCTCCACCTAGGCCTGGATTTTTTTCTGGCCTGTCTTCATTTGGGGCACTCCCAAGGGCCCTGTCCACTTCGCCAAGTAAAGAAAAAATGGGGGGGGGGGAAAGTATTTTTTTGGTATAGAAGTGGAAGAAAGGCCCCCCCCTTTGGGTCCTCTGGGGTTTAAAACGGAAAAAACGGGGTTTTAAGGGGAACATGGGTGGACCACCGAAGGGAAAACCTTTTTTCCCCCTTTTCCCTAAAACGTTTGTCCAACAAAAGGGTAGTGCCATTGCCTCATCAAATACAGGGGGGGGTAAGCCCCCAACAAATCCTTCACATGTCAGCTAACCCTAATCTAAACTGGGATCTGAGGCGGGAAATTTCCCCCCAGACGGAAGGCACCACGAGAAATTCAGAGCAAAATTCCCCACCGTCTTTTTACCCTCCTTAAGGGTGGTCGCTGAGCCTCAGCCACAGCTTCCCTACCGATCATCAAAAAGTACTCCCAAGCGGGAAAGAACCGTCCACAAAGACGTTCAGGGGAATCCGGTGGATTGAAAATGCCCACTCCTGGAGGGAACCCTGAAGTAGGGACAAAAACCCTCCCACTTTTGCTCCTATTTCCCGAGGTACGTGGGGGGACCTAAAAACAGGGACATCCCTCTCTAAAAAAGCCAAAAAACCTTCCTGTTTTCCTGAAACCTGTCAGGCAACTGGAAAGGGGGGCTCCACGGAGGGAAGGAGTGCAGGGCACTCTGCCTTGGGGTAATTCCCGCTGTTTACCCTCACGCCAACCTGGACTACCTGGGTAAGCCCCGCACTGCTTACCATAGCTGTCATGGGGTTTTATAATGGGGGAGAGCAAAGGGGTTTCCGGCCTGTGATAAGTCCGTCAAGGAAGGTGCATACCCGGGGCGGAACCCAGCCCCCGTCCCTGCCTACTGACTGCTGCCCTATTTTCAGCCGGCTCCTGGGCGACAGTCCCTGCGCTGCTAGAGTGCGGGGGGCCGTCAGGAGGAAGAATAGTCAGACAGTCCGGGTCAATAACAAATAGGAACGCCAAAGCCACAAATCAGAACCAGATGAATAAACGTAAACAAGCCGAGGTCAAAAGCCAAACTGGAGCGAGGTACAAAATCAGAAGACAAGCCGAGGTTAGGGGAACAAGCCGAGGTCAGGTACACAGGTAAGCAGACAATAAACAATAACACAGGTAGCAAGGTAGCCAGGAGAATATTGCAGGCGCAGCACTCAGCTAGCAGGGAGTTTAAATGTGATCCCCAGATACCGCCCCTGTAGCTGATTGGAGCGGCCTCTGGGTCCTCCCATTGGCTGGTGCGACACGCCCCCCTGTCAGGAGTGGCTGGGCCCCTGTCACTCACAGAGCTCCCAGCAGACTGTCTATCAGGGTGGGGTTGCTGATCAGCTGCTGCAGACTCTTCCTCCCTGCAAGCCGAGCGCTGCCAAGCCCTGACAGAAATATAGATAAATGTATGGATCAAAGCAATTGTGGCAAGGGCTGAATTGTGAAGGCTAGATGACTGGGAACATCTGTGAACATTTGAGAAACAGCAGAACTTGTGGGGTTCTGTCTCCTTGTGTACTGACAGCAGTCTCTAATGGTGACTAGAGAAGGGTTCACCCCTTTTACTGTTTACATACTAGTTCTAGAAACACAGTCCGAGCACTACTTCACTGAAGGAGGGACCTTCACGGGTTGGCTCCCCTTGGCGACAAACTAAAAGTACTGACAGTCTTTGGCACTAACATTCTCTATCACAGGGTGTAGGGCAAACAAAGTTTATGATGTGGAAGTCACATTGCACTAGCTCCTCCCAGAGGTGCACAGAGAATGCTGCAGTGCATGAGAGCTCTTGTTTAGGACTATCTTTCCGGACTATGGAGAAGATTCACTGCTTTTGTGAGACACTGTATGTACAAAAATTTAGGTAAATAAGGAATAATCGAGTGTTGCAAGTCATGAAGTATGGTAATAGATAACTGAAGCCTAAACTCTTCCTACCTCATTTGCACTCATCATTACATTTAATCTTTATGTTCTCATTACTGCAGACAACAATACTTCCATCCGAAGTGCATTGATGTAATTTACTGGCTATGATATGCTTTCAAGACCATCCCAGACAAGGGAAATACATGTAGCAATGTCCCAAGGCACAATTCTTTATTTAGATACAATTCAAGTAGAAGGTTTAGTGGAAAGAGAAACTGCATTTATTTATCCGTCTTTATTAGAGCATACCTTTATTTATTCAATGTATGACCCATGCTTGAACAGTAATTCGAAACAAAAAAGTCTAACACGGTCAAGTTAATCCTCATCAATGGTCGTATCACTGTGCTCTCCATGATAATGTTATTGGTCATACAGCTGTAATTACTAATGTACACTCCAAGGGTGAATTATTTTACAAATGTGTTGCTGCTGCTACAAATAAATGTATAAATGTGAGGTTCTCTGATACCAATTAAACAATGGTAATACAACCGCAACATTTCAGTGTCTTTACACAAAACAAGATGCATGTATCATGGGCCATGCCTTGTTTCTGCTCACCTCTCCCCGCTCCTCAGCTCACACATTGCGCTCCTGTCGTTGCTGGAAGCTGCTCCATTCCTTGCTGTTCCACCCTTTCAACTCCATGGCAAAATGAATGAGGGGGAACCGATCAGCTTCCAGCAACAACTGCAGCGCAGTCCGCACATGTGAACTAAGGAGCAGGAGGAGGTGAGCAGAAACACAGTGCGGCCTATGACATATGTATCTTGTTCTAAATATTAATCAAGAAATATTTTTTACGATAATGGCGATACACAATTTATAGTTTTTTAATGCTGAAGCGCTTAAAAAAAGTGTTTTTATTATGTAAAGCAATATTTATGCATTGCTGTCTTCTGATAGCCATAGCTTTTTTATTTTTTCATATACAGAGCTCTGTAAGGGCTTTTTTTGTAGGATGAACTGTCGTTTTCATTGGTACCACTTTGGAATTCATATGAGTTTTTGTTTGTTTGTTTTTTTCATTTTATGTGCTAATGAAAATTCTGTTGCAATTCTGAGTTGTTTTTTTTTGCGGCTTCACTGTGCGGGTTAAATAACAGGACAGATTTATAGGGTAGATTGTTATACAAGCGGCAATACCAAATATGTGTACTTTATTTATTTTAGTTTTTGTGTTTGTGTTTTACTTTTTTTAAATTTTTTTTTATTAATTTTTCACAGTTTTATTTTACTTTTCCCCATATTGGACTTGTAAAAGAGATCACTATTACAATGGAGAACAGAACAGAGCAAATCTGTCAGTCACAATGCCCGGCCATGCCCACAGGGCACTGCTGGTCATTGTGATGTCACCGGCAGCCTGGAAGTCTATCACAGGCCCCGTGGCTGCAAGGTAACACAGCAGCAGCTGCGATTATGTAGCAGCTGCTGTGCTGGAGACAGGAGGAACTTTCCCTACTCCCATCTTTCTCTTAGTTGCTGCGATCGTGATAGATCATGGCAGTTAAGGGGTTAATCGCCGCCCCATCTCACCCCTCCAGAGTAATCTCTGGTTGGGGCCAATGTTGCAGGATGTCAGTTGTATTATACAGCTGACATACAGCAGCAATCGTTCAAACGCAAGAATCATACGTCCAGGTTTGTTAACCTCTAAATGACTGGGGTGTAAGCCTTGTGAAGGCTTCCATTGCTGCCATGTCTCCAGTTTTTCTATTTACTAAAAGAAAAGTGATCAAAATAGTCACACCTATCCCAAAATGCTACCAATAAAAAGTATACTTCAGCCCGCAAACATGAGCCCTCACTCAGCTCCATAGGTAGAAGTCCAAAAAAGTTATTGATCACAAAAAGTGCCGCTTCCATGCAAATTTAAAGAATAGAAAATGTTTGGATTTTTTTATAGTACTATAACATAACTAAAACCCTACATATTTGGTATTTACGGAATTGTATCAGCCTCCAGATTACAGAGAACACATCATTTTTACCAAAGAGAAAATGCCATAAAAGCAAAATCCCTGCAAACAAGTATGTTTTTTTTCATGTTTTCCCACACTTAGAATTTTTTTGCGGTTTTTCAGTATTTATATCGCAAAGTGATTGAGACCATTAGAAAGTGTCTCGCAAAACAAAAGCCCTCAAATGTCTACGTAGATTGAAAAATAAAAAAGTTATGGCTCTTGGAAGGCGAGGGGAAAAAAGTTAGAGCCATACTATTCCTCCCGAGAAATAATAATACAAATCCACTTATACTACAACATATTAAAAATGCCTGCTTTTATAATTATAGCTACCACAAAGGGGAAATTATTGTATTGCAGAGAGTCAGGCGCGAAGCAAAAGATCCATGGGCCCTGGTGCAAAACTTTAACTTAGACCTCCTTAACCACAGAGAATGGCTGTGGACCACTATTTTTCAACAACAGGTTCCCTACTTTGCAAGTGATTGTATAATAGATGAAAATTGATTTCAAAAAGTGTCTGTTCCTTCTAGCCTCTCCTCTCAAAAAAATTGTGAACAGGAAAATAAATGCAATTGTTTGTGCCTTTGTTTTTTTGGGTTTAGTGTTTGTTGGAGTTTGCAATTGAATTCCACCATAATATCACTGACCAAACCAGTAAGGAAAGACCAATATTACCAATCACAATACAATATATAGACCAAATAATACCCCACATGTCACTACCATATAGTGATTAATACTGTTACTGACCAAATCAATATATCAAGACTAATAATAGCAATAACAACAATCTAATAGCACATAATAATAATATCTCATCATGACCACATATCTTTACCACAAACGGTCTAAATAAAACGATCATACTGTTACTGAATATAAACTGTTACACTAAGACCACTATTACTGCCATACAGCGACCATATAGTGGTATATACCAGTGTACACAGACTCTGAAGACTGTATATTACCTCCATACAGTGACCATATAGTAGTAGACACCAGTGTACACAGACTCTGAAGACTGTATATTACCTCCATACAGTGTCTATATAGTGGTAGTACCAGTGTACACGGATTCTGCAGACTGTATATTACCTCCATACAGTGCCCATATTGTGTTAGATACAGGTGTACACAGGCTCTGCAGACTGTATATTACCTCCATACAGTGACCATATAGTGGTAGATACCAATTTACACAGGCTCTGCAGACTGTATATTACCTCCATACAGTGCCGATATAGTGGTAGATACCAGTGTACACAGGTTCTGCACACATAAGTGATTACAGTGCAGTTACATCTAGGGACTCACAGGGGACATCTTTTCTGATGAGTCATTCTCTTTTCTCTTTTCATCCGGTCCAGACCACATCTTCTCCCGGCCACAACTCGTCCCTGCAGAATTTACCACACAAACATGTTAGACTCCAAACTGTGAAAGTCTCCAACTATAGGACCCTCATATGCTACCAGTAGGTAGGAACACACCCCATATAGTAAGTAATGAAGGATCGCTCACCTTGCTTTCATCTGTTGATTTGCATTCGTTTCTTCAGCTGGTTAAGTTAATTCGCTCGGAATCCAGGCTCCCGGCAAAGAGCCCAGCATAGTAAATCAAACAAAGAAAAAAATGGATCCAGCGTTCTTGGTGAAAAACAGTACTTTGATTTATTCACATGTAGAAAGTGCAGACGGTACAAACAAAACTAACGTTAAAACCTACGCGTTTCAGGCATAAGACTTTCCTGCCCTTGATCACGGTTCAAATGTAATCGTCAGTGTGTCCATTAAAATAGTAAACTGGGCGTTAAAGTGCATCAACACGTCATATCCTTCATTTAAAAACACAAACATATTGCTATCGCTAAATGTTTCTCTGTTGGTCTATTTCTTTTCATTATTGTAACTTATTGAGCAAACACTTATCTTAATATATATAGGATAAATCGTTCCTGTTGTTTAGACCTACCGGAACCCTCGTCTCCAGTTCATGGATCCAGTATGCCTCACGCAGGCGCACTCGATGTTCCCAGTCTCCTCCGTTGTGTGGACGGTTAACTCGTTCAATTCCACAGCATCTGAAACTATCAAGTGCGCCTGCGTGTGTTTCCACAAAGTTCCTTACAGCTCCAGAATGGGTACTCGGTACTTTTCTGATACTTGCTAGGTGTTCCTGAATTTTCTCTATTTTTTTTGGATTTCCCTTTTTTCTTTTTTTTTTCTCACGTATTTAGGGGGTTTCACCCGATGTGTAAAATGATAAATTATGTGAGCATAGCCTAAATATTACCCTTTATTTACTGTATATCAGCCTTAGGCTCAGTATTGTGGGCAGCAGCAAAAATTTTGGGGTCGGTTTGGGTATTTAAGGGGGGGAATATGCATCCAAAAAAAAAAAAAAAAAACTGGCAGACATGTTTATGGTTGGGGAAAAAATCCCAAAAGGGCCCATGTATGGAAACCCGTTTAGGTTTTAAAACTCACCCTTTTTTCCCATGTAACCTTGGGGGAAAAAAGTGAGTTTTAGACCTTTTTCAGGTTTCAACCCCCAAAACATGGGGGGGGGGGGGGGGGGGGGGGGGGGGGGGGGGGGGGTAAATGGGGTTGAACCAAATAGAAAAGAAAAGGGAATAAGAATGATTTCAATCAGAGAAGATATCACCTGTAAGTCCCTGGACGTACAGTAATTGTTCATTTTGATTCTGCTGTGGTTGAAAACTTGGTGGTTTGCTGACAATTCTATTTTGTATCATATTATCACCTATAAAATACTGTGCCATTCAAGTATAAGAAAAGATAATAGTAAGAAGCAATCCAAGCAAATTTTGGGCAGATGTAACAAAGCAATCCACGTTTTCCCAAGAATCATTACAGAACTTGTTTCCTAGTAATTTCCTTTAAGTTAACCAATATTGAAGTAAGCAGACTGAGTAATGAAGCAGACTGTGGAATACTCTGAAAATAAAATGTATTTACAGAAATGATTTGCAGAGGACCAATGTGCTGCCATCTAAAATCTATCTACCAGCTTCTCTAATCTAGACGACGGCTCAAGATGTTAGAATCAGTGGTAAGCTAAATCCAATATACATGGTTAAATTCTTGGCATTCAGTATTGGAGAAAAGGCTCCTTTAATCTTTTCACTTACTTTTGATCATAAAGTGCTCTTAATAAACAGGTATAATTGATAAAAATGTGAATATAATATTCATATAAAAGAAAAAATTATACAAAATCTAGTTATTGTTCTAATTTGTCACAAGTGGGGTGCAAACTTGTGACAACCATCATCATGCCCCAGTAGATAAATTTAAAGTAACACTTTTTTTAAGCTACATTAACGCATGGTGCATCTTTTCTCAAGTGTTCTAATTGATGACTTTGATCTTGAGTCACAAACACCATCTGTTTGATTGACCTGCAGTTTCATCATTCATGTTTAGCTTTCATTCAAAAGAAAACTATCATCCCCATCTACTGCAGTGATTATAGCTATGACAAAGTATAGGAAAATGCTAGGGATGATAAATATTTTTCCAGCACCACAAGCCAACGATGAACCTCTGCTGGTGAGAGCTGGTGAGAGCTGAAGAAGTGAATAAAGGGGTAATCATACTGGTGAGCTCTAGATGTGTGGCACATAACAAACCGTTTTAAGAATGACATTGAAAATTTTATAGCTCTGTATCCAGATATTGTATTTCTATATCATCCAGATAGACAACTGATGTCCACTGAATTTAAATAATTTGGAAGTCACAATTACAGTTATTCGAGGATATATTAGTTAAACCTCCCTACCATCCTGATTTAGGCGGGACAGTCCTGATTTGGCGATAATGTACCACCATTTGGGATGTCCTGGGCATCCAAGTAATGTGCCCTGATTTCCCAGGACTGCACCGTTCACTTCACTGTTTGTACAGCCATGAGACGCACAAACAGCAGGTACAGACTCAGCTTGGCTGGAAAAGCATCTTAACACTCTTCCATGACATCACTGGCTTCTGGGTGCCTACTGTGGATGGTGTCACCCAGCTTTCCAGCATCCGGGAAAGCTGAGTAGTACCCATCTCCCATAGCAGGCACTCAGCTTTTCTGGGTGCCTGTTATGGTGGATGTCTCCCAGCTTTACCAGATGCTGAATAACCTATCCAGCATCTGGGAAAGCTGGGTGACATTGCTTCATAGTAGGCATAAAGAAAAGCTGACTGCCTGCTGTGGGGAATGGGTGCTACTCTTTTTTTCTTTTTTACAGGTTTCCTTTTGGAATATAATGGATTTGGTGGACTATGTCAGACAGCATTGCGTTTATTCTTATAATAAATAATGGTTAATGAGGACTGTTGTCGAGGAGTATTTATTTAAATTAACTTTTTTTCTTCTGTTTCTGTGGGTTTTTTTTTTCATTTTATTCCAGTAATAGTAATAGAGGTGTTTGACAGATGCCTCTCCAATAGCATAGCTCAGACTTTGGGCGACATGTATGAACGGGCTTTTCGCCTGTTTTCTGGCGTATCCTGCGCCTCACCGGCCCGAATCCCCTGTCGGACACAGGGATGCGATGTTAGGCGCAGCGTTTGCCACTTTTGGGTTTGCGCCTAACAAAGGGGGGGGAAATTTGGGGGGGGTTTGGTGGGCGTTCGTTTTTACCCCGGGAGAAAGGTACGTTTCGGGGTGGGTCAAAGTGCGGGGGCATTTGCACGTCGCCAGCTCCGACGGGCAACCTAGTTTAAATTCGGGTTTTAAATGATCCAGGGGGGGCGAATTTGAAGCGGGAACGAAACTTGGGGGAAAAAACATATGGGAAGATGGGAAACAGAAAATCTCGGCTCTCAGGCCGTGGGGAAATGGATATGATTAAAAAAAAAAATTCCGCCTTTTTTAAGGTGTAAACTTTGCAGAAAAAGGGCTCAAACCTTCAAAAAAAAAAACCCCACTTTCCAAAAATTTAGAAGGGCCCCTACATCGGGGAATTTTTGATAGGGAAAATTTGCCGGGAAATACAGTTTTTCCCAATTCTGTAAGCTATTTTCTTTTTTGGCCCGGCAGAAACCACCCAAATCAAAATTAGGAAAACAGGACCCATTAAAACCCTATGGGGGGAAAATAATCGACCACATAAATTCAAATCCAATAAATATCCCAGTATCCTGCGGCCGGGGTTCCCCCAAAGGGGAAAAACAAGGGGAAAAAAATTGGGTTGGTTACCCCAATCGAATCTTCATAAAAAATCTCTATGACAGGTGTGCACCACATGAGGCCCAGGGGACCTCCTGTGCGGAACACCCAAAAGGAAAACCCCAACATGCTTTCTTCTTTTCTCACACTTCAAAAAAAGGAAAAATTTATTTGAAGCTGTTTCCCCAATGATGACAGTGGGCACTGCATGACTGGTACTGTTATGGTGGGCACTGTATGGTTGGCACCTTTTTTGGTGGAACTCATGCCTTTGGGGCATAGGGCTGTTTTTATGCTTTGAAAAGAAAACCTGAATGAGAAAATCCTTCATTTTCAAAGGGGTATTTATTTTGACAAAATTAATGTCAAATCCACAAGTTTACCCTTAAAATTTCTTTCAAATTAGATATGAGACGCTATAGAGGAGATAAGTTGGGGAGGAGGCTATATTTGTGTATTGTTCTCTTTAGTAGGGATGGGGCGATTTTAATAAGAAAGTTAAATTAAATTTCGGCAGGGTTTTTTTAGGTTGATCGAAAATTTTCCGATCATGGATTTTTTAGGTGAGAATCTGGTTTAAATTCTATTACTATCGCACCTTTTCGGGGCTTCCTGTCTTTTTGGGGGCCCAAAGGAAAATTAAAAGCTTTAGGCTTGAGGGGGTGAGGGGGTTTGGTGCGCCCGGTCTTGATGTGATGTTTTGGGGTTGTAATTGGCGGGAAAAAATCACTGAACCTCGTTTTGCTTTTTGGACAGCTTTTTCCTGTTTTTTCATCTTTGTCGGTGTCTCTCATTAGGCAGGAGGGGTGTGTTTAGATCTTTCTAAAATTAAAACCCTCAGCTCAGGGGCCCACAGTTCTTTTTTTCATACAGAAAAACCCATGCTTTTAGCTGTAAAACTTTAGAACATAGGTAGATTAGAAAATTTTCAGTTCTTAGTTTTTTAGACAGGGGATTTTTTAAAAAAAAAAAATGAAAAAAAAAAAAAATTAAAAAAAAAAAAAGCATTTACTGCCGGGGGGGGGAGGGGGGGGGAAAGGGGTTTTTATGGTGAAAAAACCCACCTTTTTTTATTCGGGTTCATTTTGAATAGGTGTTTTTTTCCTTTTGGCGCAGCCCATTGTTTTTTAAAAGCCCCCACCTTTTACTTATATTAGGTTTACGAAATTTGCTAGTAATTGCGGTGTTTTATAGGAGAAAAACCCCCACCTTTTTTTTATCCGTTACATTTTAAAATTAGGTGTTTTTTATTTGACCAGCCCTTTTTTGGTTTAAAAGCTCTCCCTTATCCCTTTATTTAAGGTTTCAGAAAAAATTTGTTTTAGTATTTGAGGTGAATTTCATGGTGCAAAATCCACCTTTTATTATTTTTTAAATTTTGGGTTTTGGTTTTTTTTCCCTTTTTGGGGCGCACCCCCTTTTTTTGTTCAAAGGAAAACTTGAAATTTATTAGGTTCAGAAATTTGCTTGTAATTGAGGTGTTTTAAACCCAAAATTTTTATTATCCATAAAAATTTTTTTAAATCTTTTTTCATTTTGGGCCCGCAGCCCATTTTGTTAAAATAAAACCCCCCTTTTGTACTTATTTTTGGTTTAGAAAATTTTTGTTGTAATTGCAGGGTTTTTATGGTTTCCCAAAACCCCAAAACCTTTTTTTCCCTTTTTAAATTTTAAAAATTTTGTGTTTTTCACTTTGGGGGGCGCCAAAATTTTGTTCAAGGGGCCCCCTTGTATTTTTAACGGGGGTTTACAAAAAAATTTTTTGGGGGTTTAAACTGCTTTTGTTTTTTAAATTGGTGCAAAACCCCCCCTTTTATTATTTTTAATTTTTTTTAAAATAGCTGTAGGGCATTTGGTTCCCCCCAAGTTTTTTTCAGCCCCCTTTTTCCTTAAATTTGGTTTTAAAAATTTTTTTGTATTTAAATTTTTGGTGCATTTTTTGGGTGCAAAAAAAAACCGGGTTTTTTTGCCATATACTTTTAAATAGCTGTTTTGCACTTTGGTTTCACCCCTTGTTTTTTTTTTACATTCCCACTTTTTTGTACGCCCTTTTTTTGATAGAAAAATTTTCTGGGAATCCCTCTCTTTTGTCATTGCTGAAAAAAAAGAAATTTTTCTCATCCGTGTAACTTTTGGAATTTTTTTATTGCGCTCGGTGGTTCAGTTGGCGAAGAAAACGCATTTGTATGATAGTTTTGTTGAAAAAATATCAATTCCTTTTTTTTCCTACTGGGGAGTTGTAAATCCCTAGGACTTTTAAGGAAAGTACTTTGTTTTAAATTTTTTCTTACGGTTCCTTTTCCCCCAGGCCCATTTCACGGTTATTTGCTAGGAAAACCAAATTTTTTTAATTTCCCGGTTGGGTTTTAGGAAAATTAGAGGGATTTAAAGAAAAGCTGTGATTTGCCCTCTTTCCCAAAAAGAAAATGGGCAAAAAAACTTTCCCTACCTTCATTTTTTTTTTTTTTTTTCTGAACATGGAGCGAAAAAACAGGTGGTTTTTCGTGCAAAGATGGGTTTTAGGGGCTTTGGGGGTAGAAGGTATGGGGGGAAGGTGCCTTCCAGTGCTGGCCGGGCAACACGAAAAACCGCGGGTTGTCGGTTTCAGGCCGTCAGGCCTTTTCATCGTGGGGGCAGGGCCCCCGTGAATTCAATAACGAAAAAGCGTCCCCAATCTGTTTTTCGTGGTTTAAATTTCAACCTGAAACCAGCAGTCTTTCCTCGGCCCCCCCAGTACGGCCACAAATTTGTATTTCATCCCTCTTTTTTTTAAAAGGGATCCTTCCAAACCCTGAAGCGAAGGCAGCCAAAAGTCAACTTTGTTACACACAAATTTTGGATTTAAACCATTTTCTGTTGACCTCTTTTATGCAAAAATTTGGGGTTTGGGGGGTTAAGACTTTTTTTAAAGATCAAAAGGCCAAAGGGATGATTTTGTCTTTCTCTGACGCCCAATTGCTGATGCCATCAGAGGAGGGAAAAGGAAGCCCCGGGCAATCGGAAAAAATCCCGGGCGGGGGCGGCAACGCCTTGCAGTTTCCCGTTATTGGGAGCCCGGGAGTCCGGATTTCAGAATGTAGGGGCAAGGAAGTTACCTTTGGTTTATGATGGGTGATGACGACATTGGGATCCAAAAGGGGTTTTTGCAGGGAAATTTTCTTTCGAGCGCTTCTCATCCCCCGGAGGGAGGAAGACGTTGGTGGGTTTGTGTCAGACGGGTCCGCCCCAAAAAGGGAGAGGGCGGTCACAAAGTCTTTCTGAGATTATTCCGCCAAAAAATCGATCGCGGGAAACCCCCCTGCTTCCCCTTATCGCCGTCGAAAGGTCCAGGACCTCTCAAGCCTGAGCCTTTTTCGAGAAGCCCATGATTTTACCCGCGATGTCATATGGCCTTTTGCTGTAAAAGGGGATCAGTAGAGGCCCAAAAATCTTAGGTGTTTATCCCACCCAAACATGTCTAGTCACATGCAGCGGGGAAAGCATGAGTGGAAATTGGGGGGGAACACTTGGCCAAAAAAAGGGCCCACCCATGGCCCGGGGTTCCAAAACCCCTGTCAACCCCCTGTCTCCGCCTCCTCCCCCTGATCAAGGAAATTTTTCCCCCACTTCGGCCTCCCCCATCGCCGAGTAAACCCCCAGCACCAAGGGACCAAACCCACCCCTTCTCCTTTTTAAACCAAATTGATGAAACCCGCCCGGGGGCAGCGGCCCGTTTTATCAGGGGGGGGGGGATTTCTGTCTACCCGGTTTTGGGAAACAGAAGAAACACTTTAACCCAAAAACCATCCCCAAAGCCAAAAGCCCGAAAAGCGGCATTGCCAGGCTTTTGGCCTTTGGGAAAAGTTTTCCTTTCCCTCGGTGGGGCACAGTGGGGTTTTCCCCCCACGTCATTCCCGCCTTAGCCCCGGGAGTCGATTGTAAGGTCTTAACAATCGACTTGGGCCCTTAACAAAGGCTTAACAACATGGAGCCGCGGGGTCGATTGCTAAAACTTTCAATGCTTTTCTTGAGGCCTTAACAAAATGGCTTTAAAGACTGTTAGCGACTTCACAGCAGTAAATTATGTGTCCCCCGTAAGGTAAAAGGGTCCCCCAGTAAGTTTTTACGTCCTCGGTAGGTGGTTTTATACTTTTTTCCCCAGTAGGTGGTGTTAGTTTATATGTCCCCCCGAAGGTATATAGGCAGTTATTGACCCCCGCAGGTTATGGGAGGTTTTGGGTCCCCTGCAGGATTAGGCAGGTTATTGATCCCCCACAGGTTATGGGCAGGTTTTTGGGGCCCCCGGCAGGTATATAGGCAGGTTATGGGATCCCCCGGGTATAAGGGGAGGTTTGGATCCCCCCGTGGTATTTTGGCGGGGTTTTGGGCCCCCGCGGGATATGGGCAGGGTTATGGATCCCCAGCAGGTTTTTTGGCAGGGGATGGTCCCCCAGCAGTTAAAATTTGGGAGGTTATGGATCCCCAGTAGGTTATAGGCGGTTTAGGGCCCCCAGCAGGTAATTTGAAGCTTTTTAGGCCCCCCCAGCACATGTATATAAGGTAGGTTATAGGCTCACGCAATATGTAGGTGTTATAGCTCCTCCCCGCACGTATTTAAGTGTAATAGCCCCCCCCCCTGACAAATAAAAGTAGATAATAGCCCCTCCCTCAAATAACGTAGTAATACCCCCCCCCCGCACAAAAAACTAGATAAAAGCATCCCCCCCTGAATATAACTAGATAAAAGCCCCCCCCCCTGCAATATAACGTAGTTTAAAAGCATCCCTCCCCCCCACAATAACAGTAATTTTAGCTCCTCCCTGCAGATTATAAGTAGATAATTGCACCCCTCCCTGCACTTATATCAGTAGATAATAGGCCCCCCTGCAATAACAGTAGATAAATAGCATCTCTCCCTGCACATATAACAGTAGATTATAGCTCCCCCCTGAAACATATATAAGTAGATAATAGCTCCCCTCCCTGACATATAACAGTAGAAAATTTAGCACCCTCCCTGCACATTATAACAAGTAGATAATAAGGCATCCCCCTGCACATATAACAGTAGATTATAGCTCCTCACTGCACATATATAAGTAGATAATAGCTCCCCTCCATGCACATATAACAGTAGATAATAGCTCCCCTCCCTGCACATATAACAGTAGATTATAGCTCCTCCCTGCACATATATAAGTAGATAATAGCATCCCTCCCTGCACATATAACAGTAGATTATAGCTCCTACCTGCACATATATAAGGAGATAATAGCTCCCCTCAGAGCACATATAACAGTAGATAATAGCCCCCCTCCCTGACATATAACAATTAGATAATAGCCCCCCCTCCCTGCACATATAAAAATTTGAAATAGGCCCCCTTGCACATATGACAGTAGATATGGCCCCCAGCATGAATTAGAGCTAATTAAAAACCTGTACAGCACTTACCTGACCTATCGCCGCCGCTGTCGCGGGTCGCTGCTCCCGGTCTTTTATTTTCACGGTTTGTGACGTCACCAGGCCGCGCGCGGGCAGCGTGATGAAGGCACACCGCCCGTCCCACTCCGGCGCCCCACAAAAAGCCGTATCCTGCCCGGCCACAGAGTACTCTGCGGAGCTCTTGCTCCGCCAAAGCATCTAATGTTGTGCGTCCGGGGGGACGCACTTTACAGTTAGTCCCGCCACCGCTGCCGTCGCCAAGGCCCTAAGCCCTAAGCCGATAGCTTATGACTGGGTTAGCGGTTTAGGACCCTACGATCGGCGGCGGATACCCAAATGTGTCATCTAAAATTTCAAGCGCGTTGCCTGCATCTGTGTCCGGCAAATTCCATCTGACCACCGACACATGGACTAGTAAGCACGGCCAAGGCCGCTATATCTCTGTGACAGCTCACTGGGTGAGCTGGGTGGATGTCTCTGGTGGTGACGGTGGCTCTCAGACTCGGCGCACGCTCTTCAAAACCGCAGGGATGGTGCAGGGTTCTTTCCCCCAAGGTCCTCTGGTGGCATCACATGCCCAGAGAAAACAGGCCGTGTTGAAATTAATCTGTCTTGTAGACCGTCAACACACAGGTCAGGAGCTGTGGACGGCTCTTCGCAACGAGGCCGAGCGCTGGCTGGGTGACAGA
Organism: Phyllomedusa bahiana; assembly: GCA_025379985.1. NCBI lineage: Eukaryota > Metazoa > Chordata > Amphibia > Anura > Hylidae > Phyllomedusa > Phyllomedusa bahiana. Next base: position 24,878 of record JAODAL010040555.1, read on the forward strand.
ACCTTTGTGTCAGGCAAGGTGGTGTGCGATAACGGTCGAAATTTTGCTGGCCACCCTTAAGATCGGTAGGCTGGAGCACATCCCTTGCCTGGCACAATGTCATGAACCTTGTCATCCAGAAAATTTCTAAAGCGCTACCCGGGTCTGGACTGCCTGCTGAGGAAGGCTCGAGGTCTAAGCTCACACTTCCGCCGTTCGCACCCTGCTTCGACCCGCCTGATTGCTTTGCAGCGACAGCTCGGCCTCCCCGTCAACCGTCGCCTTGTTGATGTGGCAACACGCGGAATTCCACCCTCCACATGCTCCAGCGATTGTGGCAGCAGCGCAATGCCTTACGCAGTACGAAGTGGGCACATTGGCCTGACTAGCAGCGGTGCCACCGAGAGTGGAGGCAGGTGAAAGAGCTCTGCACCATCCTTGCCAGTTTTGAAAAAGGGCCCCAAAATGGTCAGTGCGGACAATGCCCTTTTCAGCATGAGCATTGTGGTGATCTTAGTTCTGGAACGATCGTTGGACACTCTGAAACATCAGGTACTACCAGCGGCGGAGGAGGAGACGGACACAGATGTGGACACGGAGCCTTTCTCTCCGTCGAATCCAGAAGGCCCGACAGTTTCACAATTTTATCGGTCTTCATTAGGCAGTGGTTCGGGGTCCAGGGCTAGTGCTAGGCTGCGCCTCAGCTCTCAGGGTGCATCATCTCAGGCTAGTCAGGGCTGTGTTTAACCTGTGCCGGAGGAAGCGGAGGAGGAGGAGGATGAGGTATTCCTGGACACCGACGTTACCGACGTCCCTCCCCTTGCAAAGAGGTTGCACGAATTTGAGGCGGAGGAAGATGCGGAGATCAGTTTGTAGTGCCCCCTCGACCCAGAGGGCTTGGGAATCAAGGCCCCATCTCTCACATGAGTGCTTGGATGCTCCATTTCCTCCAACATGATCCTCGCATTAAGGCCATCAAAATGAACAACAGTTACTGGGTGGCCACCCTCCTCGATCCCGGTACAAAGCAAAACTCAGCACTTTCCTTCCACCCACCCAAATAGAGAGCAAAATGCAGGAATTGTAGACCGTGCTCATTGGTCAACTGGAGACATCTGTTTCACGTTCTTCAAATGTCACGGTGGGACTACATCAGCAACGTGACAACAGTAGAGTGCCAATAGCCGTAGCGGCAGCGGCAGGCATTGTGGCAGAAGCCTAATGGGTGACCTCTGGCAATGATTATTTACCACCTCACCAACGCATGTAATGCAGGGCACACATACAGCACACAGAGACCGGCTTAAGATCATGGTGAACGACTATATGCGTCTCAACACCGATGTTTTAGGATGGGTTCCGGACCCAATCGACTTCTAGGTATCCAAAATGGATGAATGGCCCGAGATCGCTGGCCACGCCATAGAGGTGTTGTCCTGCCTAGCAGCCAGCATCATATCTGAGCGGACCTTCAGCACAGCTGGAGGAGTCATTACAGACAAACGCATCCAGCTTTCCACAGATAATGTGGATCGTTTGACTTTCATCAAGATGAATAAGGCATGGATCTCTGATGATGTTGTGGCCCCAATCGCCAAGGTCACCGATTAGTTGCCGGTCTACTTCACATTCCTCTTCAAACAGAAATGGTCCTCTTGAAAACTTTTTTTTTAAATGATAATTTCTTACTGCAATTTTTATTCTCAGTTCACAAAAGCTCATTTTGCTGGTTTTGCGGTGAGGAAACTGTAAAAGACACCAAGGTTTCATGAAAAAAACGTATTCCATTTACTCACTTTATCTTTAGAAGTTTTCACATTGTCAATGGTTTTGAGGTCATGGTGCTGTGAGATATAGCTATAATCATGGTCCTTTGGAACAGAAATGTGGCTTCTAGGTGGCATTTCTCCCTCACAATTTTTAACAGTGGCTGAGAAGTCATTTTTATAATTTTTTGGGTCATGCTGCTGTCAAATGAAGTTATACTACAGGTCCTATTCGAAAAATATGTGGTTTCTAACAGACATTTGTTCTTCACTATCATCAAGAGTGGCTCAAGGGTCATGTGTTGAATTTTTGGGGGCATGTTGCTGTGAAATGCAGCTATACTATAGGTCCTATTCTAAAAAATGTGGTTTGTAACAGACACTTGTTCTTCACAATTGTCAAGAGTGGCTCAGGGGTGATGGTTCGGGTCAAAAAAGGAACAGGTAGGACACTGTTAATGGAAAAATTTTTGCAAAAAACTTTTTTTGCAAGATCTTTAAAACTAGCTAGCAATCCCTGTAGTGAGACAACCCCCATTTAATACAATTAAAAAAAGAAAAAAACAAAGGGTGGTGGGATTCCATCCTAAAAATTGTGGTTCAAAGACTCCTTTTTCCGGCACTTTTTAATCTGTGGATCAGACAGGTTTAAGGGTCATGCTGCGTTCCAGGACAGGGATAGTTAATGTCCAGTTCAAGTAAAATGATGGTTCAAATCATACTGCCTTCGGGCACTTTTTAATTTTTTGGGTCATGCAGGTTTAAGGGTCATGCTGTGGGTACAAAGGGACAGGGATAGTGAATAGTCTGTGATTTTTTTTTCTGTGCATCTTGTTCCCTAATTGTTTTTGCCTAAGATGTAGCACGTATCCATTTTACTGTTGTGGATTTTAAATTCCAGCTTCTCCAGCCTGTTTGGGTGTAAGAATGAAGGTGTTGTTCCTCTCCCATATACTTTAGTGGTCATCGGCGATAATCTATTATCGACTATCGGATATCGGCATGATAATTGACGATATCGACTATCGATCCGATGACGATAGTTGACGCAATCGCTCATCGCTACTTTTTAGTTATAGTTGTGAAACTACTGAAACCCTCCCAAAACTCCACTAAAAATAAGCGCCTTTCTGGAGTACCGAGCAGGAGATCCCCATTCTGATTTCTGGCCATCTCTAAAGTGGAACCAAGACCTCTCAGTGGTTTTTGATATTTACAATTGAAGTGTTCTAAAGGTCTCATATGAGGAATACCCCTCTAAGATTTACTGAAGCCCCCGGGAGAAGTACAATATGACTGTGTGGCCCTCGGACCAGAGAATGTTGCGCATCCCTGCTCTATTTGAACAAGGCCTAAAGTATCAATTGTAACACCTCAAATGACCAAAAACATATCATAACTACAAATCCTATTAATCAAAATTGCACATAGTTACACAGTTTGTACAACTGAAAAAAGACATACGGTCCATAAAGTTTAGTGAAAGATGAAGAGAAGATGTGGATGAAAGGGAGGATTTTATTTTAGAACTTTGTTTCCCTCTATGCATCCAAAGAAACCCAAAACCCATAAACCATGAACCAATCTGCCCTTAAAGGAAACATTTCCCTCCTGCAACGGCTGGTCTGGATTTAAAGGGCCAGTGCCCCGGTAATTTAGTCAAACTCTCTGCCAGATTGTTGTTGTGCGTTACCTTGCCTAGTGAGAGTTTGGAGTCCTGTCTGATTTACCGTGTACCAGTCCGTTCCGCTACGTTTCCTGACCTTGCCTGTTTGCCGCCTGCCCTGACCGTCTGCCCGTCTCTGACCACGAACCTCTGCCGCCTGCCCCGACCTCCTGCCTGTCCCCGACTACGCCTCTTTGGATTACGATTCTGTACCACGCAGTACCCCAGCCGCCATCGCAAGCAAGTCACGTCAGGGGTAGCGACCTGGTAGCCTCATGCCGCAGCAAGTCCATCCCGCTTTGCGGCGGGCTCTGGTGAATACCGGGGGCTACTTAGACTCCGCTCCCTGGCGTGGCTTAACTATCATCGCTTGAGGTGGTCCAGCGAATCTACCGATCCATTACAGTACAATCTGGCCATGGATTCCGCCAGGGTCCCTATGCCCGAACTCCGGGACGTCACGACGGCTGTCGCCCAGCAGAGCCAGCGTATTGACCAGATCGAGCCATGATGCAGAACCTTGCGGCCCGTCTACCTCCGCCTGCGGCTGCTGCCTCCATGCCAACACCAGTTGCTCCTGCAGCCATGGCTCTACCTACTCCTGCACCGGGACCTTCTCTGCATCTGCCGCTCCCCTCACGCTATGATGGAGACCCGAAGAAGTGCAGAGGCTTCATCAGTCATTGCTCCATCGACATCGAGAAGCTGGGGCATCAATTTCCTACCGAGCGGGCTAAGGTGGCCTTCATAATTAGCCTCTTATCGGGGAGGCCTTGGCCTGGGCCACTCCGCTATGGGACTGAGGGGATCCGTTGACGGCAAATCTGCAAGCCTTTCTCCTGGGCTTCCACACCATCTTTGAGGAACCTGGTCGCACCTTCTCTGCTGCCACATCTCTGCTCCGTCTCCGTCAGGGCGACTTTACTGTGGGTCAGTACTCCGTGCAGTTCCGCACCCTTGTCTCTGAACGGGGACTGGAACCCAATGAGGCGTTGGTGGCAACCTTTCTGGCAAGGCCTTTTCTGGGCGCATTAAAGACGAGCTCGCTGGTCGGGACTTGCCGTCCACTCTGGACGAAACTGATTCCGGTTGGCCACCCCGAATCGACATACGGTTTGCCGAGAGACAACAAGAGCTCCGCCTCCAACGGGAGGTTACCCGACCATGCCGGCTACCTCGTCTGGCTCCTGTTTTTCAACGACCTCAACTTCCTCTGCCAATGGTTCCTGAGGACAAACCCATGCAGGTCGAAAGGGCTCACTTGACCCAGAAGGAACGCTCACAGTGTCGTCAGAGGCAGCTGTGTTTCTACTGTGGCGGTTCTGGCCACTTCATTGGGGTCTGTCCGGTGCGCCCGGGAAACTCTCGCACCTAGGGCTCGCAGACGAGGCATCTCTAGGTGTCAGTGCGGCCTCTCCCCGTCTGACCATTCCTGTACTCTGTGGAATTTCGCCGGACAGCACCTTTCAAGCAACCGCCTTCCTTGATTCGGGGTCCGCTGGAAATTTTGTCAGCCACGTGCTGGTGTCCAAGTTTCGTCTCCCGGTGACCCCTCTGCAGAAACCCATGTTCGTCTCCTCTGTCAGTGGCGAATGTCTCAAGGATGCTATTCGGTTCTGCACTGTGCCCCTCACCTTGCAGATAGGCGCTCTACACAAGGAGACCCCTGAAACTTCTCGTTCTGCCCGCTCAAAAACTTCTGAAATTTTTCCTGGGCCCTTCCTGGTTGCAAGAGCATGCTACGACCCTGGACTGGAACACAGGTGAAATTATTCCGTTGGGGCCACATGCCACTCGCGTGCTTCTCTGTTTCTCCTCCTGCTCTACGTTTCCAACCCTGTTAAGCCTACAAAGCCTACAAAGCCTCTGCCGGGTCTGCCCACTCCTTACCAGGATCTAGCTGATGTCTTTTCCGAAAGACAGGCCGAAGCTCTTCCCCCACACCAGCCGTTCGACTATCCTCTTGACCTGCAACCTGGTACTACTCCTCCCGAGGCAGAGTCTACCCTCTTTCTGTCCCAGAAACCAAGGCGATGTCGGAGTATATTCAGGAGAATCTCTGTAAAGGCTTTATACACAAGTCCTCTTCGCCTGCAGGGGCCGGATTCTTCTTTGTCGAAAAGAAAGATGTAACTCTCCGGCCCTGTATCGATTATTGTGGACTCAATAAAATCACCATAAAAAATCGATACCCCCCTGCCTCTGATCTCGGAACTATTTGATTGCCTGCAAGGCGCAAAATTTTTTCCCAAGTTGGATTTACGCGGAACATACAACTTGATTCCTATCCAGGAAGGCGACGAATGGAAGACGGCCTTCAATACCCGAGATGGCCACTTCGAATATCTCGTCATGCAGTTTGGCCTCTGCAACGCTCCGGCAGTGTTCCCGAACTTCGTCCAAAGGAGATCTTCCGCGACCTTCTTACGTCTGTGTCCCTTGTCTATTGGACAACAATTTTAATCTTCTCTCCAGAATCTAGAGACTCATGCACCAAAGTCCGCCAGGTGCTCAGACGTTTTCCGTACCCACCCGCTATATTCCAAAATGGAGAAATGCCTTTTTGAACGCAAAACCTCATTGCCCTTCCTAGGGGGACATCGTTTCGGATCAAGGTCTCCAGATGGATCCCTCTAAGCTTTCAGCGGTCTTGCAGTGGCCCCGACTGGTGGTTCTCCAGTCCATCTAGCGCTTTTTGGGGTTCACAAATTATTACAGACAGTTCGTCCCGCAATTCTCCACGCTGGTGGCCCCACTGGTGGCTCTTACTAAGAAGAATGCTAACCCCAAATCCTGGCCTCCCGAAGCCCAAGATGCCTTTAATTGTCTTAAAGCAGCATTCGCTTCAGCTTCTGCTCTGTCTCGCCCGGACCCGCAGCGTCCATTTGTCTTAAAAGTGGACGCCTCCTCAGTAGGTGTTGGCGCTGTCCTCCTTCAAAAGTCCTCCTCTGGGAGAATGCGTACTTGTGGCTTCTTTTCCAAGACCTTCACTCCTGCCGAACGAAATTACACGATCAGTGATCGTGAACTACTGGCCATAAAGTTAGCTCTAGAAGAATGGCGACACTTGCTGGAGGGGGCTCGCCTTTCCTTTACCTCGGCCGGCCGAAAAGAACGTCAGGGCGGACGCCCTCTCTAGATCCTCGGACACTGTGGGCCTAGAGCCGCCTCTGCAGCACATAATTCCTCCTGAATGGCTCCTCACGGCGGCTCCCGGGATCTTCAACCATCTACCCCCTGGGAAGACCTACGCCCCCCGCCCTGCCATGCGGTCCCCGAATCCTTAAAAGTGGAGACATTCCTCTCGTACAGGGGGGCCCATCCTGCGGTCACAAAATCTTTACAATTGATCTCTCGTTTACTATTGGTGGCCCACTCTCAACTCAAATGTTAGAGACTTCGTCCTGGCCTGTACCTCCTGTGCCTGTAACAAAGTCCCCTCGTCCCCAGACCGCGGGTCTGCTTCAGCCTCTCCCGGTGCCAGAAAGACCTTGGTCCCATATTGCCATTTATTTTGTTACTGGGCCTCCTGGCCTCCTCTGGAAACGCGCGTTCATTTGGGTGGGTGACTGACAGATTTTCGAAGATGGTCACCTTTGTTCCCCTGCCCGGGTTACCCTCTGCCCCCAGTTGGCCCAAGCACTTCTTCCACCACATTTTTCGGCTACACGGCTCCTATTGCATATCGTTTTCGGATAGGGGGTGGTCCGTTTGTGTCGAATTTCTGGCGGGCTCTGTGTGCTCAGTTGTTTGGGTTTCCCCCCTTGACTTTTTGTCTGCATACCACCCTGAGACCAATGGGCATGTAGAGAAAGGGGCAACCAAGTTTTTTGGACCTACCTAAAGACATTTTGTATCCGCATCAGGATAACTGGTCTGACCCCCCTCCCCCGGGCAGAATTTTTCCTATAATTCCTAGACTCTGAAATCTGCTGGGCCTCTCCTTTTTTTTTGTGTTTGGGGTACATCCGCCCCGCCTTTCCCCCCTTGCTACCCGGTCCTCCCCCGCCGTGGTTTCCCAAATGCGGGGGGCATCAAAGCCTTTGGTAATCACCGACAGGCCCCTTCTGGGCCCCCGCTCGCACCCAAGGTTCACTGACAGGTACCCTAGACCTCCGCCCTTTTAAGCCGGGTTGATAGGGTTTGGTTAAATTTCCAAGTATATTCGCTTAAAAAGGGGGCCCAGTTATAAGTTGGGCCCTAAATATTTTGGCCCTTTTGTGGTACTTCGGCAACTAAACCCCCTGTCCAAACAAGCTCCGCTTACCCCCCCCACTCTGCGTATCCCCGAACCCTTTTCCATGTCTCTCTCCTCAAAACCGGTGGTGCTGAATCGCTTCTCCCGTGGATCTGTCTCGCCTTCTCCTGTGGCCAACTCTGATAAAAATCTTTGAGGTCAAGGAAGTGCTGGTGGAGAAGACAGTGAGGGGGAAGCGGTTCTTTCTGATTGATTGGAAGGGGTTCGGTCCTGAGGAACGTTCGTGGGAACCTGAGGCCAATCTGTCACCTGACCTCCTCTCTAAGTTCCATAAAAAGAGGGGGAGACCTAAGGGTGGGGGGTACTGTCATGGGGGCTGGCGCGGGTGCCACGGCTGCCCACGTCCAGCCCCTCGCTGTTACAGTCCCCGCGCCTTTCCACTTACCCATCCGCGCTCCTGTGCTTCCTGCTTCTGCCTGTCCCGGCCGCCATGTGCTTAGGGCGCACGCGCGACAGCTGGTCTGGATTTAAAGGGCCAGTGCACCGGTAATTTAGTCAATTGCCGGCCACTGGTCCTTTATAAGGCATACGCCCCCAGCACTCTCTGCCAGATTGTTGGTGTGCGTTACCTTGCCTAGTGAGAGTTTGAAGTCCTGTCTGATTTACCGTGTACCAGTCCGTTCCGCTATGTTTCCTGACCTTGCCTGTTTGCCGCCTGCCCTGACGGTCTGCCTGTCTCTGACCACGAACCTCTGCCGCCTGCCCTGACCACCTGCCTGTCCCCGACTACGCCTCTGGATTACGATTCTGTACCACGCAGTACCCCGGCCGCCATCGCAAGCAAGTCACGTCAGAGGTAGCGACCTGGTAGCCTCATGCCGCAGCAAGTCCATCCCGCTTTGCGGCGGGCTCTGGTGAAACCGGGGGCTAATTAAAACTCCGCTCCCTGGCGTGGCTTAACTATTATCGCTTGCGGTGGTCCAGCGAATCCACCGATCCATTACATTTCTGTATATTATAAGAAAAAGCGCTTCCAGCATCTCAAACAAAGACAAACTTTATTAGTGCATATTAAAACCTACAAAGACATGAAAAACATATAAAATGGTTGCAGTACATATCTAACCCAAATTGGTTGAAGGGACTATCTAACCACACCTGTGTTCATGTTATTTATGCTATAACTAAGGGCTGACTTCATCTAGCCTGAAGCGCGTTTTTTTTTTTCTTCATTTTCCTGTATATTATAGGTATACACCATTAGCAGCACCACTGACACAATGTCACATATCACAATGAAGTAAGGCCATATCTCCATAGCACTGGTTTTTGGTCGGATTTTTAAGCAGATAAAGTGTTTAGAATCCACAAAAATCTGACTGTAACCATCCCCATAGACCTCAATAGAAAATCCATGCTGTAGTCTACACAGATCGCATTTTCTTTTGTCGAATTACAAAACAGCCGGCTTATTCAACATGTTCTATAATCCGCCGTATTACAGCGGATTCTAGTACACTTCAATGTTAAACAGCTGGCCGAAATCTGAAAAACAACTGCAAAATCTGCGCAAAAAGATGCAGTACGGTGATTGTAAAATGTGGTCGGATTTCCAACAGCATTTTACCATTGCTGTGTAGAAATAGCCTAGGAGAACACAGCAGTGTTTTGTATGATATCCTCTGTATAATAAAAGAATCTACACATGAAGAGTGCAGAGGAGCAGTGAGCTCTGCCATCCGCCCAACCTTACCGGGGGGCTAATCCCTAAATATAATTTACCCCGCTAACCTCACCTTGTTTGTGTGGCCAAATCAGTATTTATTTAAAGCCCGTTGTAATATGACTGAAGTGAGCTTGTGGTATGACTGTGGTCATTGTTTAGCATTATCTACTTATTTCCAGAATAGGCTTTTATAAGCCAGTGCAGTTAATGTTCTCCTATGAAAAACACATTTCCCAAATGAAAAAGATTGAACAAATTATATACAGTAACATTATACTTTATAGAGAATTGCAAGGACTTGCTTGCAGAAAATCTGAACACTGCTTTAGTGTGCCGCCTAGTGCTTATGTGAATGCTTGTTCTACACAGGGCTGTCTTATCCATTGGGCACACTAAGCAGTTGCCCAGGGGTCCCACGAGCAAATGGGCCCCAGCTGGTCAGAGGTATGATGATAATATTTATTCCTTATATAATGGTCTTATTTGGTAACTACAGGCAGTCCCCGACTTACAACGTTCCGACTTACATCTGTCCCCTAGCTACAAATGGAGACTTATAGGGTATGCTGGCACTTGTAGTTCCATGTTCCACAGAATAGTAGCGGTGGAACGACAAGTTCCAGCATGCCACAGCAGCACATAAGGTAAAAATGAGTTGAAATCTTCTTAACAGGGGCACAGACAGTAAATGTAAAAATCCTTCAGTACACGATGAAAAACAAACGTTTGAGTTACATTTATTAAATCTACCTGTTCCGGCTTGCATATAAATTCAACTTAAGAACAAACCTACAGTCCCTATCCTGTTCGTAATCCGGGGACTGCCTGTATGTAACCACAATTTAGAGGTATCATACATAAAAAAATTGTATGTATTTATCTAAAATGTTATTTTATATAAATTCAACTTTATAGAACCTGACAACTCTACTGTTTGGAACACATAGAAACAAACAATCAGCTCTGTAGACGCCACAAGACAGAGGAGCAATGAATATACATTTTTTCAGACTGTATTTTTTCTGTCTATACATTTTTGAACAAAACCATGAGGGTCCATGCACCAACGGCAAGGTGACCTCAGTTCAGATGGGGACCTAAACTAGATAAGCATTCTCATCTCTTCAGGTGCCTTTCCCGGCCACAACATTTTTTAGAGGGTCTCAGTTATACTGTGTTCTGATTAAACACAGCCACTGTTTTGATGCTGGTCTGTCTACTGAGACTGGGCATGATTCGGTTTTCTTTGAGGGTTGTTAGATGTAGTTTCATATTTGGTCATGGTTAGATACGTGGTCTGGTGTGATGTCACATGCTTGGGCAGGGCACACTGCACTACCTTTCCCAGGATCCATAATGCTGCTAAGACAGTGCAAGTTTTATTCCCTATAGAGAAAGAAAGTTTTTTGTGCTCGGGCCCTTGAATTGAGTGCATCGGTTAAAAATATAGCAAATGGGGCTGTACTAGTTTTCGGGCTGAAAAGACACCAGACTTCTACATGCATGACGCTCTAAGTCTGTGATTAATTTCTTATTATTGATTTACTTATTTCCAATACACTACAACCCGCAAATCCCCGTGTTTACAGATAAAATTCCATGTGACAAAATTTTTTCTTTTCAGGCTCTTTCAAAGGTGACCCTTTTTCACTTGAACAAATTGAATAAAGGTTAGAGATGGGCGAATTGTTTCAACGAAGTGGAATTGGGTTAAAATTTGGGGAAAACTTTCGTTTCGGAACAAGTCGAATTTTGGGGTACTTCGCTGAACAAGTGTCTTTTGATTGTAAAAGGCTGCAGCACATGGCGTTACATGGGGCAAAAAACTCTAGGAAAGAAGGGCATAGCCTCATGAAAAGTGCAAATGAAGCCAATCAAGACCGGCGGGAATCTGTGACTCACCGCACATATAAGCCGGGCGCGACGCGGGAAGCTCATACCGTCCCCGGGGGTTACTTTTTGGAAGGGCTCCCCGCGGCGCTTATAATTATCTCTTACAAAAAGAACTCATTTTATACGCTTTTTTTTGGGGGTGCCCTCAGCTTGCTCAAACTGCTTCTCTTAACGTTCTATTTCTGTTTTTGGGGGTATTTTTTTGAAGCCGTGTGAGTCCCGTCACTGCATATACATTTTAATGCTATCTGCCCACACATAAAAATCCAAGGGTTACTAAGCCTGTTTTCCCGTTTTTCATTTTAAAAAAAAAACCTAAAACAATAAAAAAATACCACTTCATTTTTGGGGGGCCCCAAATTCTTTTGCGCAAATTTTAAAACCCGGTTTAATTTTAAATGTTGTTCGCTGCTGTGGTACTAAAAGAAACCGTTATTTCCCCGCCAAAAAAAATTTTTCCGTACATAATTCACAACGAAGGGGTTTAATTACAATTTTTCCTCTTGTTGTTAGCGAAAAAACACGCCATTGTAACACCCCTACAAACCCCGTATTTTTGGGGGCTCAATTTTTTTCGCAATTTTTCATCCAGGGGGTTAATTAAGTTGTTTTCTGTTGGGTGACAAAAAAAAACCGTCTTTTTCACCGCCAAAAAATACATTTTTCCTTACATAAT